>OX451738.1:83793850-83803850 GCA_948472305.1 Vicia faba | reverse complement strand
TTTAGGGTATAGGGTATAGGGTTTAGTGTTTAGGGTTTAGGTTAAGTGTTTAGGGTTTAGGATTTAGGGTGTATGGTTTAGGGTTTATAGTTTAGGGTTAGGGTTTAGGATTTAGGGTTTAGGGGTTAGGGTTTAGGTTTAGGATTTAGGGTTTAGGGTTTAAGGTTTAGGTTTAGGGTTTAGGATTTAAGGTTTAGGGTTTATGGTTTAGGGTTTAAGATATAGAGTATGGGGTTTAGGGGTTAGGGTTTATGGTTTAGGGTTAAAGGGTTTAAGGTTTAGGGTTTTAGCGTTTTAGGGTTTTGGGGTTCAGGGTTTAGGGTTTTAGGCTTTAGGATTTATGGTTTAGGGTTTATGGTTTAGGGTTAGGGTTTAGGATTTAGGGTTAAGGGTTTAGGGTTTAGGGTTTAGAATTCAGGGTTTAGGGTTTAGGGTTTAGGTTTAGGATTTAGGGTTTAGGATTTAGGGTTTATAGTTTAGGGTTTAGGGTTTAGGGTTTAGGGTTTAAGATTTAGGTTCTAGAGTTTAGGGGTTAAGGTGTAGGGTTCACGGTTGATGGTCTAGGATTTAGGGTTAACGGTTTAGGGTTTAGGGTTTGGGGTTTAGGTTTAGGGTTAAGGGTTAGGGTTTAGGGTTTAAGATTTAGGGTTTAGTATTTTAGGTTTAGGGTTGATGGTTTAGGGATTAGGGTTTAGGGTTTAAGGTTTAGGGTTTAGTATTTGGGGTTTAGGGTTTAAGATTTAGAGTTTAGGGTTTATTGGTTAGGGTTTATGGTTTAGGATTAAAAGGTTTAATGTTTAGGGTTAGGGTTTAATGTTTAAGGTTTAGGGTTGGAGTTTAGGGTTTAGGGTTTAGAATTCAGGGTTTATGGTTTAGGGTATAGGGTTTCGGATTTAGGGTTTAGGGTTTAGGTTTAGGGTTTAGGATTTAGGGTTTAGGGTTTATGGTTTAGGGTTTAGGGTTTAAGATTTAGGTTCTAGAGTTTAGGGGTTAAGGTGTAGGGTTCACGGTTGATGGTCTAGGATTTAGGGTTAACGGTTTAGGGTTGAGGGTTTAAGATTTAGAGTATAGGGTTTAGGGGTTAGGGTTTATTGTTTAGGGTTAAAGGGTTTAAGGTTTAGGGTTTAGGGTTTTAGCGTTTTAGGGTTTTGGGGTTTAGGGTTTAGGGTTTTTGGGTTTTAGGATTTATGGTTTAGGGTTTAGTGTTTATGGTTTAGGGTTAGGGTTTAGGATTTAGGGTTAAGGGTTTAGGGTTTAGAATTCAGGGTTTAGGGTTTAGGTTTAGGATTTAGGGTTTAAGGTTTATGGTTTAGGGTTTAGGGTTTAAGATTCAGGGTCTAGAGTTTAGGGGTTAAGGTGTAGGGTTCACGGTTGATGGTCTAGCATTTAGGGTTAACGGTTTAGGGTTTAGGGTTTGGGGTTTAGGTTTAGGGTTGAGGGTTAGGGTTTAGGGTTTAAGATTTAGGGTTTAGTATTTAAGGTTTAGGGTTAATGGTTTAGGGATTAGGGTTTAGGGTTTAAGATTTAGGGTTTAGTATTTGGGGTTTAGGGTCTAGGGTTTAAGATTTAGAGTTTAGGGTTTATGGGTTAGGGTTTATGGTTTAGGGTTAAAGGGTTTAAGGTTTAGGGTTAGGGTTTAATGTTTAAGGTTTAGGGTTTAGGGTTGGAGTTTAGGGTTTAGGGTTAGGGTTTAATGTTTAAGGTTTAGGGTTTAGGTTTAGGGTTTAGGGTTAGGGTTTAGGGTTTAGGTTTATGGTTTATGGTTTAGGGTTTAGGTTATAGGGTTTAGGGTATAGGGTTTAGGGTTTAGGATTTAGGGTGTTTAGGGTTTAAGGTTTAGGGTATAGGGTTTATGGTATACGGTTTAGGGTATAGGGTTTAGGGTATAGGTTATATGGTTTTAGGGTTATATGATTTTAGGTTTTAGGGTTTAGGGTTTAGAGTTTAGGGTTTAATGTTAAAGGGTTTAAGGTTTAGGGTTAGGGTTTATGGTTTTGGGTATAGGGTTTAGGTGTTTAGTGTTAGGATTTAGGGTTTAGGGTTTAGGATTTAGGGTATAGGGTTTAGGGTTACGATTTAGGGTATGGTTTAGGGTATAGGGTATATGGTTTAGGGTATAGGGTTTAGGTTAAATGTTTAGGGTTTAGGATTTAGGGTGTATGGTTTAGGGTTTATAGTTTAGGGTTAGGGTTTAGGATTTAGGGTTTAGGGTTTAGAATTTAGGGTTTAGGGTTTAGGTTTAGGGTTTAGGGTTTAGGGTTTAGGATTTAAGGTTTAAGGTTTATGGTTTAGGGTTTAGGGTTTAAGATTTAGAGTAATGGGTTTAGGGGTTAGGGTTTATGGTTTAGGGTTAAAGGGTTTAAGGTTTAGGGTTTAGGGTTTTAGCATTTTAGGGTTTTGGGGTTCAGGGTTTAGGGTTTTAGGGTTTTAGGCTTTAGGATTTATGGTTTAGGGTTTAGGGTTTAGGGTTTAGGGTTTAGGGTTTAAGATTTAGGTTCTAAAGTTTAGGGGTTAAGGTGTAGGGTTCACGGTTAATGGTCTAGGATTTAGGGTTAACGGTTTAGGGTTTAGGGTTTGGGGTTTAGGTTTAGGGTTGAGGGTTAGGGTTTAGGGTTTAAGATTTAGGGTTTAGTATTTAAGGTTTAGGGTTGATGGTTTAGGGATTAGGGTTTAGGGTTTAAGATTTAGGGTTTAGTATTTGGGGTTTAGGGTTTAGGATCTAGGGTTTAAGATTTAGAGTTTAGGGTTTATGGTTTAGGGTTAAAGGGTTTAAGGTTTAGGGTTGGGGTTTAATGTTTAAGGTTTAGGGTTTATGTTAAGGGTTAGAGTTTAGGGTTTAGGGTTAGGGTTTAATGTTTAAGGTTTAGGGTTTAGGTTTAGGGTTTAGGTTTATGGTTTATGGTTTAGGGTTTAGGGTATAGGGTTTAGGGTATAGGGTTTAGGATTTAGGGTGTTTAGGGTTTTACGGTTTAGGGTATAGAGTTTTGGGTATAGGGTTTAGGGTATAGGTTATAGGTTTTTAGGGTTATATGATTTTAGGTTTTAGGGTTTAGGGTTTAGAGTTTAGGGTTTAAGGTTAAAGGGTTTAAGGTTTAGGGTTAGGGTTTATGTTTAGGGTTTATGGTTTTGGGTATAGGGTTTAGGGCTTTAGGGTTAGGATTTAGGGTTTATGATTAAGGGTATAGGGTTTAGGGGTTTAGGGTTAGGATTTAGGGTTTAGGGTTTAGGATTTAGGGTATAGGGTTTAAGGTTACGATTTAGGGTATGGTTTAGGGTATAGGGTATATGGTTTAGGGTATAGGGTTTAGGTTAAGTGTTTAGGGTTTAGGATTTAGGGTGTATGGTTTAGGGTTTAGGGTTTATAGTTTAGGGTTAGGGTTTAGGATTTAGGGTTTAGGGTTTAGGGTTTAGGTTTAGGATTTAGGGTTTAGGGTTTAGGGTTTAGGTTTAGGGTTTAGGATTTACGGTTTAGGGTTTAGGGTTTATGGTTTAGGGTTTAGGGTTTAAGATATAGAGTATGGGGTTTAGGGGTTAGGGTTTATGGTTTAGGGTTAAAAGGTTTAAGGTTTAGGGTTTAGGGTTTTAGCGTTTTAGGGTTTTGGGGTTCAGGGTTTAGGGTTTTAGGGTTTTAGGCTTTAGGATTTATGGTTTAGGGTTTAGGGTTTATGGTTTAGGGTTAGGGTTTAGGATTTAGGGTTAAGGGTTTAGGGTTTAGAATTCAGGTTTTAGGGTTTAGGGTTTAGGTTTAGGGTTTAGGGTTTAGGGTTTAGGTTTAGGGTTAGGGCTTAGGGTTTAGGTTTATGGTTTATGGTTTAGGGTTTAGGGTATAGGGTTTAGGGTATAGGGTTTAGGGTTTAGGATTTAGGGTGTTTAGGGTTTTACGGTTTAGGGTATAGGGTTTTGGGTATAGGGTTTAGGGTATAGGGTTTAGGGTATAGGTTATAGGGTTTTAGGGTTATATGATTTTAGGTTTTAGGGTTTAGGGTTTAGAGTTTATGGTTTAAGGTTAAATGGTTTAAGGTTTAGGGTTAGGGTTTATGTTTAGGGTTTATGGTTTTGGGTATAGGGTTTAGGGGTTTAGGGTTAGGATTTATGGTTTAGGGTTTAGGATTTAGGGTATAGGGTTTAAGGTTACGATTTAGGGTATGGTTTAGGGTATAGGGTATAGGGTTTAGTGTTTACGGTTTAGGTTAAGTGTTTAGGGTTTAGGATTTAGGGTGTATGGTTTAGGGTTTAGGGTTTATAATTTAGGGTTAGGGTTTAGGATTTAGGGTTTAGGGTTTAGGGTTTAGGTTTAGGATTTAGGGTTTAGGGTTTAAGGTTTAGGTTTAGGGTTTAGGATTTAAGGTTTAGGGTTTATGGTTTAGGGTTTAAGATATAGAGTATGGGGTTTAGGGGTTAGGGTTTATGGTTTAGGGTTAAAGGGTTTAAGGTTTAGGGTTTAGGGTTTTAGCGTTTTAGGGTTTTGGGGTTCAGGGTTTAGGGTTTTAGGGTTTTAGGCTTTAGGATTTATGGTTTAGGGTTTATGGTTTAGGGTTAGGGTTTAGGATTTAGGGTTAAGGGTTTAGGGTTTAGGGTTTAGAATTCAGGGTTTAGGGTTTAGGGTTTAGGTTTAGGATTTAGGGTTTAGGATTTAGGGTTTATAGTTTAGGGTTTAGGGTTTAGGGTTTAGAATTCAGGTTTTAGGGTTTAGGGTTTAGGGTTTAGGTTTAGGGTTTAGGGTTTGGAATTCAGGTTTTAGGGTTTAGGGTTTAGGGTTTAGAATTCAGGTTTTAGGGTTTAGGGTTTAGGTTTAGGGTTTAGGGTTTAGGTTTAGGGTTTAGGGTTAGGGCTTAGGGTTTAGGTTTATGGTTTATGGTTTAGGGTTCAGGGTATAGGGTTTAGGGTATAGGGTTTAGGGTTTAGGATTTAGGGTGTTTAGGGTTTTACGGTTCAGGGTATAGGGTTTTGGGTATAGGGTTTAGGGTATAGGGTTTAGGGTATAGGTTATAGGATTTTAGGGTTATATGATTTTAGGTTTTAGGGTTTAGGGTTTAGAGTTTAGGGTTTAAGGTTAAATGGTTTAAGGTTTAGGGTTACGGTTTATGTTTAGGGTTTATGGTTTTGGGTATAGGGTTTAGGGGTTTAGGGTTAGGATTTAGGGTTTAGGGTTTAGGATTTAGGGTATAGGGTTTAAGGTTACGATTTAGGGTATGGTTTAGGGTATAGGGTATAGGGTTTAGTGTTTAGGGTTTAGGTTAAGTGTTTAGGGTTTAGGATTTAGGGTGTATGGTTTAGGGTTTATAGTTTAGGGTTAGGGTTTAGGATTTAGGGTTTAGGGTTTAGGGTTTAGGTTTAGGATTTAGGGTTTAGGGTTTAAGGTTTAGGTTTAGGGTTTAGGATTTAAGGTTTAGGGTTTATGGTTTAGGGTTTAAGATATAGAGTATGGGGTTTAGGGGTTAGGGTTTATGGTTTAGGGTTAAAGGGTTTAAGGTTTAGGGTTTTAGCGTTTTAGGGTTTTGGGGTTCAGGGTTTAGGGTTTTAGGCTTTAGGATTTATGGTTTAGGGTTTATGGTTTAGGGTTAGGGTTTAGGATTTAGGGTTAAGGGTTTAGGGTTTAGGGTTTAGAATTCAGGGTTTAGGGTTTAGGGTTTAGGTTTAGGATTTAGGGTTTAGGATTTAGGGTTTATAGTTTAGGGTTTAGGGTTTAGGGTTTAAGATTTAGGTTCTAGAGTTTAGGGGTTAAGGTGTAGGGTTCACGGTTGATGGTCTAGGATTTAGGGTTAACGGTTTAGGGTTTAGGGTTTGGGGTTTAGGTTTAGGGTTAAGGGTTAGGGTTTAGGGTTTAAGATTTAGGGTTTAGTATTTTAGGTTTAGGGTTGATGGTTTAGGGTTTAGGGTTTAGGGTTTAAGGTTTAGGGTTTAGTATTTGGGGTTTAGGGTTTAGGGTTTAAGATTTAGAGTTTAGGGTTTATTGGTTAGGGTTTATGGTTTAGGGTTAAAAGGTTTAAGGTTTAGGGTTAGGGGTTAATGTTTAAGGTTTAGGGTTGGTGTTTAGGGTTTAGGGTTTAGAATTCAGGGTTTATGGTTTAGGGTATAGGGTTTCGGATTTAGGGTTTAGGGTTTAGGTTTAGGGTTTAGGATTTAGGGTTTAGGGTTTATGGTTTAGGGTTTAGGGTTTAAGATTTAGGTTCTAGGGTTTAAGATTTAGAGTTTAGGGTTTATGGGTTAGGGTTTATGGTTTAGGGTTAAAGGGTTTAAGGTTTAGGGTTAGGGTTTAATGTTTAAGGTTTAGGGTTTATGTTAAGGGTTAGAGTTTAGGGTTTAGGGTTAGGGTTTAATGTTTAAGGTTTAGGGTTTAGGTTTAGGGTTTAGGTTTATGGTTTATGGTTTAGGGTTTAGGGTATAGGGTATAGGGTTTAGGGTTTAGGATTTAGGGTGTTTAGGGTTTTACGGTTTAGGGTATAGAGTTTTGGGTATAGGGTTTAGGGTATAGGGTTTAGGGTATAGGTTATAGGTTTTTAGGGTTATATGATTTTAGGTTTTAGGGTTTAGGGTTTAGAGTTTAGGGTTTAAGGTTAAAGGGTTTAAGGTTTAGGGTTAGGGTTTATGGTTACGATTTAGGGTATTGTTTAGGGTATAGGGTATATGGTTTAGGGTATAGGGTTTAGGTTAAGTGTTTAGGGTTTAGGATTTAGGGTGTATGGTTTAGGGTTTAGGGTTTATAGTTTAGGGTTAGGGTTTAGGATTTAGGGTTTAGGGTTTAGGTTTAGGATTTAGGGTTTAGGGTTTAGGGTTTAGGTTTAGGTTTAGGGTTTAGGATTTACGGTTTAGGGTTTAGGGTTTATGGTTTAGGGTTTAGGGTTTAAGATATAGAGTATGGGGTTTAGGGGTTAGGGTTTATGGTTTAGGGTTAAAAGGTTTAAGGTTTAGGGTTTAGGGTTTTAGCATTTTAGGGTTTTGGGGTTCAGGGTTTAGGGTTTTAGGGTTTTAGGCTTTAGGATTTATGGTTTAGGGTTTAGGGTTTATGGTTTAGGGTTAGGGTTTAGGATTTAGGGTTAAGGGTTTAGGGTTTAGAATTCAGGTTTTAGGGTTTAGGTTTAGGGTTTAGGGTTTAGGGTTTAGGTTTAGGGTTTAGGGTTAGGGCTTAGGGTTTAGGTTTATGGTTTATGGTTTAGGGTTCAGGGTATAGGGTTTAGGGTATAGGGTTTAGGGTTTAGGATTTAGGGTGTTTAGGGTTTTACGGTTAAGGGTATAGGGTTTTGGGTATAGGGTTTTGGGTATAGGGTTTAGGGTATAGGTTATAGGGTTTTAGAGTTATATGATTTTAGGTTTTAGGGTTTAGGGTTTAGAGTTTATGGTTTAAGGTTAAATGGTTTAAGGTTTAGGGTTAGGGTTTATGTTTATGGTTTTTGGTTTTGGGTATAGGGTTTAGGGGTTTAGGGTTAGGATTTATGGTTTAGGGTTTAGGATTTAGGGTATAGGGTTTAAGGTTACGATTTAGGGTATGGTTTAGGGTATAGGGTATAGGGTTTAGTGTTTAGGGTTTAGGTTAAGTGTTTAGGGTTTAGGATTTAGGGTGTATGGTTTAGGGTTTAGGGTTTATAGTTTAGGGTTAGGGTTTAGGATTTAGGGTTTAGGGTTTAGGGTTTAGGTTTAGGATTTAGGGTTTAGGGTTTAAGGTTTAGGTTTAGGGTTTAGGATTTAAGGTTTAGGGTTTATGGTTTAGGGTTTAAGATATAGAGTATGGGGTTTAGGGGTTAGGGTTTATGGTTTAGGGTTAAAGGGTTTAAGGTTTAGGGTTTAGGGTTTTAGCATTTTAGGGTTTTGGGGTTCAGGGTTTAGGGTTTTAGGGTTTTAGGCTTTAGGATTTATGGTTTAGGGTTTATGGTTTAGGGTTAGGGTTTAGGATTTAGGGTTAAGGGTTTAGGGTTTAGGGTTTAGAATTCAGGGTTTAGGGTTTAGGGTTTAGGTTTAGGATTTAGGGTTTAGGATTTAGGGTTTATAGTTTAGGGTTTAGGGTTTAGAATTCAGGTTTTAGGGTTTAGGGTTTAGGGTTTAGGTTTAGGGTTTAGGGTTTAGAATTCAGGTTTTAGGGTTTAGGGTTTAGGTTTAGGGTTTAGGGTTTAGGGTTTAGGTTTAGGGTTTAGGGTTAGGGCTTAGGGTTTAGGTTTATGGTTTATGGTTTAGGGTTTAGGGTATAGGGTTTAGGGTATAGGTTTTAGGGTTTAGGATTTAGGGTGTTTAGGGTTTTACGGTTTAGGGTATAGGGTTTTGGGTATAGGGTTTAGGGTATAGGGTTTAGGGTATAGGTTATAGGGTTTTAGGGTTATATGATTTTAGGTTTTAGGGTTTAGGGTTTAGAGTTTAGGGTTTAAGGTTAAATGGTTTAAGGTTTAGGGTTAGGGTTTATGTTTAGGGTTTATGGTTTTGGGTATAGGGTTTAGGGGTTTAGGGTTAGGATTTAGGGTTTAGGATTTAGGATTTAGGGTATAGGGTTTAAGGTTATGATTTAGGGTATGGTTTAGGGTATAGGGTATAGGGTTTAGTGTTTAGGGTTTAGGTTAAGTGTTTAGGGTTTAGGATTTAGGGTGTATGGTTTAGGGTTTAGGGTTTATAGTTTAGGGTTAGGGTTTAGGATTTAGGGTTTAGGGTTTAGGGTTTAGGGTTTAGGTTTAGGATTTAGGGTTTAGGGTTTAAGGTTTAGGTTTAGGGTTTAGGATTTAAGGTTTAGGGTTTATGGTTTAGGGTTTAAGATATAGAGTATGGGGTTTAGGGGTTAGGGTTTATGGTTTAGGGTTAAAGGGTTTAAGGTTTAGGGTTTTAGCGTTTTAGGGTTTTGGGGTTCAGGGTTTAGGGTTTTAGGCTTTAGGATTTATGGTTTAGGGTTTATGGTTTAGGGTTAGGGTTTAGGATTTAGGGTTAAGGGTTTAGGGTTTAGGGTTTAGAATTCAGGGTTTAGGGTTTAGGTTTAGGATTTAGGGTTTAGGATTTAGGGTTTATAGTTTAGGGTTTAGGGTTTAGGGTTTAAGATTTAGGTTCTAGAGTTTAGGGGTTAAGGTGTAGGGTTCACGGTTGATGGTCTAGGATTTAGGGTTAACGGTTTAGGGTTTAGGGTTTGGGGTTTAGGTTTAGGGTTAAGGGTTAGGGTTTAGGGTTTAAGATTTAGGGTTTAGTATTTTAGGTTTAGGGTTGATGGTTTAGGGATTAGGGTTTAGGGTTTAAGGTTTAGGGTTTAGTATTTGGGGTTTAGGGTTTAGGGTTTAAGATTTAGAGTTTAGGGTTTATTGGTTAGGGTTTATGGTTTAGGGTTAAAAGGTTTAAGGTTTAGGGTTAGGGGTTAATGTTTAAGGTTTAGGGTTGGTGTTTAGGGTTTAGGGTTTAGAATTCAGGGTTTATGGTTTAGGGTATAGGGTTTCGGATTTAGGGTTTAGGGTTTAGGTTTAGGGTTTAGGATTTAGGGTTTAGGGTTTATGGTTTAGGGTTTAGGGTTTAAGATTTAGGTTCTAGGGTTTAAGATTTAGAGTTTAGGGTTTATGGGTTAGGGTTTATGGTTTAGGGTTATAGGGTTTAAGGTTTAGGGTTAGGGTTTAATGTTTAAGGTTTAGGGTTTATGTTAAGGGTTAGAGTTTAGGGTTTAGGGTTAGGGTTTAATGTTTAAGGTTTAGGGTTTAGGTTTAGGGTTTAGGTTTATGGTTTATGGTTTAGGGTTTAGGGTATAGGGTATAGGGTTTAGGGTTTAGGATTTAGGGTGTTTAGGGTTTTACGGTTTAGGGTATAGAGTTTTGGGTATAGGGTTTAGGGTATAGGGTTTAGGGTATAGGTTATAGGTTTTTAGGGTTATATGATTTTAGGTTTTAGGGTTTAGGGTTTAGAGTTTAGGGTTTAAGGTTAAAGGGTTTAAGGTTTAGGGTTAGGGTTTATGGTTACGATTTAGGGTATTGTTTAGGGTATAGGGTATATGGTTTAGGGTATAGGGTTTAGGTTAAGTGTTTAGGGTTTAGGATTTAGGGTGTATGGT
>OX451738.1:83783850-83788850 GCA_948472305.1 Vicia faba | reverse complement strand
TCAGGGTTTAGGGTTTAGGTTTAGGATTTAGGGTTTAGGTTTAGGGTTTAGGATTTAGGGTTTAGGGTTTATGGGTTAGGGTTTAGGGTTTAAGATTTAGGGTGTTTAGGGTTTAAGGTTAGGGTTTAGGGTATAGGGTTTATGGTATAGGGTTTAGGGTATAGGTTATATGGTTTTAGGGTTATATGATTTTAGGTTTTAGGGTTAAAGGGTTTAAGGTTTAAGGTTAGGGTTTAATGTTTAAGGTTTAGGGTTTAGGTTAAGGGTTAGAGTTTAGGGTTTAGGGTTAGGGTTTAATGTTTAAGGTTTAGGGTTTAGGGTTAGGGTTTATGGTTTAGGTTTAGGGTTTATGGTTTAGGTTTTAGGGTATAGGGTATAGGGTTTAGGGTATAGGGTTTAGGATTTAGGGTGTTTAGGGTTTAAGGTTTAGGGTTTAAGGTTTAGGGTATAGGGTTTAGAGTATATGTTATAGGGTTTTAGGGTTATATGATTTTAGGTTTTAGAGTTTAGAGTTTAGGGTTTAAGGTTAAAGGGTTTAAGGTTTAGGGTTAGGGTTTATGTTTATGGTTTATGGTTTTGGGTATAGGGTTTAGGGGTTTAGGGTTAGGATTTAGGGTTTAGGGTTTAGGATTTAGGGTATAGGGTTTAGGGTTACGATTTAGGGTATGGTTTAGGGTATAGGGTATAGGGTTTAGGGTATAGGGTTTAGGTTAAGTGTTTAGGGTTTAGGATTTAGGGTGTATGGTTTAGGGTTTAGGGTTTAGGATTTAGGGTTTAGGGTTTAGAATTTAGGGTTTAGGTTTTAGTTTTAGGATTTAGGGTTTAGGGTTTAGGTTTAGGGTTTATGGTTTAGGGTTTAGGGTTTATGGTTTAGGGTTTAGGGTTTAAGATTTAGAGTATGGGGTTTAGGGGTTAGGGTTTATGGTTTAGGGTTAAAGGGTTTAAGGTTTAGGGTTTAGGGTTTTAGCGTTTTAGGGTTTTGGGGTTTAGGGTTTAGGGTTTTAGGCTTTAGGATTTATGGTCTAGGGTTTAGGGTTTATGGTTTAGGGTTTACGATTTAGGGTTAAGGGTTTATGGTTTAGGGTTTAGAATTCAGGGTTTAGGGTTTAGGGTTTATGTTTAGGATTTAGGGTTTAGGGTTTAGGTTTAGGGTTTAGGATTTAGGGTTTAAGGTTTATGGTTTATGGTTTAGGGTTTAGGGTTTACGGTTTAAGATTTAGGTTCTAGTGTTTAGGGGTTAAGGTGTAGGGTTCACGATTGATGGTCTAGGATTTAGGGTTAACGGTTTAGGGTTTAGGGTTTGGGGTTTAGGTTTAGGGTTGAGGGTTTATGTGTTTGGGTATAGGGTTTAGGGGTTTAGGGTTAGGATTTAGGGTTTAGGGTTTAGGATTTAGGGTATAGGGTTTAAGGTTACGATTTAGGGTATGGTTTAGGGTATAAGGTATAGGATTTAGGGTTTAGGTTAAGTGTTTAGGGTTTAGGATTTAGGGTGTATGGTTTAGGGTTTATAGTTTAGGGTTAGGGTTTAGGATTTAGGGTTTAGGGTTTAGGTTTAGGATTTAGGATTTAGGGTTTAAGGTTTAGGTTTAGGGTTTAGGATTTAGGGTTTAGGGTTTATGGTTTAGGGTTTAGGGTTTAAGATATAGAGTATGGGGTTTAGGGGTTAGGGTTTATGGTTTAGGGTTAAAGGGTTTAAGGTTTAGGGTTTAGGGTTTAGGGTTTTAGCATTTTAGGGTTTTGGGGTTCAGGGTTTTAGGGTTTTAGGCTTTAGGATTTATGTTTTAGGGTTTAGGGTTTATGGTTTAGGGTTAGGGTTTACGATTTAGGTTTAAGGGTTTAGGGTTTAGGGTTTAGAATTCAGGGTTTAGGGTTTAGGGTTTATGTTTAGGATTTAGGGTTTAGGGTTTAGGGTTTAGGTTTAGGGTTTAGGATTTAGGGTTTATGGTTTATGGTTTAGGGTTTAGGGTTTACGGTTTAAGATTTAGGTTCTAGTGTTTAGGGGTTAAGGTGTAGGGTTCACGGTTGATGGTCTAGGATTTAGGGTTAACGGTTTAGGGTTTAGGGTTTGGGGTTTAGGTTTAGGGTTGAGGGTTTATGTGTTTGGGTATAGGGTTTAGGGGTTTAGGGTTAGGATTTAGGGTTTAGGGTTTAGGATTTAGGGTATAGGGTTTAAGGTTACGATTTAGGGTATGGTTTAGGGTATAAGGTATAGGATTTAGGGTTTAGGTTAAGTGTTTAGGGTTTAGGATTTAGGGTGTATGGTTTAGGGTTTATAGTTTAGGGTTAGGGTTTAGGATTTAGGGTTTAGGGTTTAGGTTTAGGATTTAGGATTTAGGGTTTAAGGTTTAGGTTTAGGGTTTAGGATTTAGGGTTTAGGGTTTATGGTTTAGGGTTTAGGGTTTAAGATATAGAGTATGGGGTTTAGGGGTTAGGGTTTATGGTTTAGGGTTAAAGGGTTTAAGGTTTAGGGTTTAGGGTTTAGGGTTTTAGCATTTTAGGGTTTTGGGGTTCAGGGTTTTAGGGTTTTAGGCTTTAGGATTTATGTTTTAGGGTTTAGGGTTTATGGTTTAGGGTTAGGGTTTACGATTTAGGTTTAAGGGTTTAGGGTTTAGGGTTTAGAATTCAGGGTTTAGGGTTTAGGGTTTATGTTTAGGATTTAGGGTTTAGGGTTTAGGGTTTAGGTTTAGGGTTTAGGATTTAGGGTTTATGGTTTATGGTTTAGGGTTTAGGGTTTACGGTTTAAGATTTAGATTCTAGTGTTTAGGGGTTAAGGTGTAGGGTTCACGGTTGATGGTCTAGCATTTAGGGTTAACGGTTTAGGGTTTAGGGTTTGGGGTTTAGGTTTAGGGTTGTGGGTTTATGTTTTTGGGTATAGGGTTTAGGGGTTTAGGGTTAGGATTTAGGGTTTAGGGTTTAGGATTTAGGGTATAGGGTTTAAGGTTACGATTTTGGGTATGGTTTAGGGTATAAGGTATAGGGTTTAGGGTTTAGGGTTTAGGGTTTAGGTTAAGTGTTTAGGGTTTAGGATTTAGGGTGTATGGTTTAGGGTTTAGGGTTTATAGTTTAGGGTTAGGGTTTAGGATTTAGGGTTTAGGTTTAGGATTTAGGGTTTAGGGTTTAAGGTTTAGGTTTAGGGTTTAGGATTTAAGGTTTAGGGTTTATGGTTTAGGGTTTAGGGTTTAAGATATAGAGTATGGGGTTTAGGGGTTAGGGTTTATGGTTTAGGGTTAAAGGGTTTAAGGTTTAGGGTTTAGGGTTTTAGCGTTTTAGGGTTTTAGGGTTCAGGGTTTAGGGTTTTAGGGTTTTAGGCTTTAGGATTTATGGTTTATGGTTTATGGTTTAGGGTTAGGGTTTAGGATTTAGGGTTAAGGGTTTAGGGTTTAGGGTTTAGAATTCAGGGTTTAGGGTTTAGGGTTTAGGTTTAGGATTTAGGTTTAGGTTTAGGGTTTAGGATTTAGGGTTTAGGGTTTATGGTTTAGAGTTTAGGGTTTAGGGTTTAAGATTTAGGGTGTTTAGGGTTTAAGGTTTAGGGTTTAGGGTATAGGGTTTATGGTATAGGGTTTAGGGTATAGGTTATATGGTTTTAGGGTTATATGATTTTAGGTTTTAGGGTTAAAGGGTTTAAGGTTTAAGGTTAGGGTTTAATGTTTAAGGTTTAGGGTTTAGGTTAAGGGTTAGAGTTTAGGGTTTAGGGTTAGGGTTTAATGTTTAAGGTTTAGGGTTTAGAGTTAGGGTTTATGGTTTAGGTTTAGGGTTTATGGTATAGGGTTTAGGGTATAGGGTTTAGGATTTAGGGTGTTTAGGGTTTAAGGTTTAGGGTTTAAGGTTTAGGGTATAGGGTTTAGAGTATATGTTATAGGGTTTTAGGGTTATATGATTTTAGGTTTTAGAGTTTAGAGTTTAGGGTTTAAGGTTAAAGGGTTTAAGGTTTAGGGTTAGGGTTTATGTTTATGGTTTATGGTTTTGGGTATAGGGTTTAGGGGTTTAGGGTTAGGATTTAGGGTTTAGGGTTTAGGATTTAGGGTATAGGGTTTAGGGTTATGATTTAGGGTATGGTTTAGGGTATAGGGTATAGGGTTTAGGGTATAGGGTTTAGGTTAAGTGTTTAGGGTTTAGGATTTAGGGTGTATGGTTTAGGGTTTAGGGTTTAGGATTTAGGGTTTAGGGTTTAGAATTTAGGGTTTAGGTTTTAGTTTTAGGATTTAGGGTTTAGGGTTTAGGATTTATGGTTTAGGGTTTAGGGTTTATGGTTTAGGGTTTAGGGTTTAAGATTTAGAGTATGGGGTTTAGGGGTTAGGGTTTATGGTTTAGGGTTAAAGGGTTTAAGGTTTAGGGTTTAGGGTTTTAGCGTTTTAGGGTTTTGGGGTTTAGGGTTTAGGGTTTTAGGCTTTAGGATTTATGGTCTAGGGTTTAGGGTTTATGATTTAGGGTTAGGGTTTACGATTTAGGGTTAAGGGTTTATGGTTTAGGGTTTAGAATTCAGGGTTTAGGGTTTAGGGTTTATGTTTAGGATTTAGGGTTTAAGGTTTAGGTTTAGGGTTTAGGATTTAGGGTTTAGGGTTTATGGTTTATGGTTTAGGGTTTAGGGTTTACGGTTTAAGATTTAGGTTCTAGTGTTTAGGGGTTAAGGTGTAGGGTTCACGGTTGATGGTCTAGGATTTAGGGTTAACGGTTTAGGGTTTAGGGTTTGGGGTTTAGGTTTAGGGTTGAGGGTTTATGTGTTTGGGTATAGGGTTTAGGGGTTTAGGGTTAGGATTTAGGGTTTAGGGTTTAGGATTTAGGGTATAGGGTTTAAGGTTACGATTTAGGGTATGGTTTAGGGTATAAGGTATAGGGTTTAGGGTTTAGGGTTTAGGTTAAGTGTTTAGGGTTTAGGATTTAGGGTGTATGGTTTAGGGTTTATAGTTTAGGGTTAGGGTTTAGGATTTAGGGTTTAGGGTTTAGGTTTAGGATTTAGGATTTAGGGCTTAAGGTTTAGGTTTAGGGTTTAGGATTTAGGG
>OX451738.1:83756350-83781350 GCA_948472305.1 Vicia faba | reverse complement strand
TTTAGGGTTTTAGCGTTTTAGGGTTTTGGGGTTTAGGGTTTAGGGTTTTAGGCTTTAGGATTTATGGTTTAGGGTTTAGGGTTTATGGTTTAGGGTTAGGGTTTACGATTTAGGGTTAAGGGTTTAGCGTTTAGAATTCAGGGTTTAGGGTTTAGGGTTTATGTTTAGGATTTAGGGTTTATGGTTTAGGTTTAGGGTTTAGGATTTAGTGTTTAGGGTTTATGGTTTAGGGTTTAGGGTTTACGGTTTAAGATTTAGGTTCTAGTGTTTAGGGGTTCAGGTGTTGGGTTCACGGTTGATGGTCTAGCATTTAGGGTTAACGGTTTAGGGTTTAGGGTTTGGGGTTTAGGTTTAGGGTTGGGGGTTTATGTTTTTGGGTATAGGGTTTAGGGGTTTAGGGTTAGGATTTAGGGTTTAAGGTTTAGGATTTAGGGTATAGGGTTTAAGGTTACGATTTTGGGTATGGTTTAGGGTATAAGGTATAAGGTTTAGGGTTTAGGGTTTAGGTTAAGTGTTTAGGGTTTAGGATTTAGGGTGTATGGTTTAGGGTTTAGGGTTTATAGTTTAGGGTTAGGGTTTAGGATTTAGGGTTTAGGTTTAGGATTTAGGGTTTAGGGTTTAAGGTTTAGGTTTAGGGTTTAGGATTTAAGATTTAGGGTTTATGGTTTAGGGTTTAGGGTTTAAGATATAGAGTATGGGGTTTAGGGGTTAGGGTTTATGGTTTAGGGTTAAAGGGTTTAAGGTTTAGGGTTTAGGGTTTTAGCGTTTTAGGGTTTTGGGGTTTAGGGTTTAGGGTTATAGGGTTTTAGGCTTTAGGATTTATGGTTTATGGTTTATGGTTTAGGGTCAGGGTTTAGGATTTAGGGTTAAGGTATTAGGGTTTAGGGTTTAGAATTCAGGGTTTAGGGTTTAGGGTTTAGGTTTAGGATTTAGGGTTTAGGTTTAGGGTTTAGGATTTAGGGTTTAGGGTTTATGGTTTAGGGTTTAGGGTTTAGGGTTTAAGATTTAGGGTGTTTAGGGTTTAGGGTATAGGGTTTATGGTATAGGGTTTAGGGTATAGGTTATATGGTTTTAGGGTTATATGATTTTAGGTTTTAGGGTTAAAGGGTTTAAGGTTTAAGGTTAGGGTTTAATGTTTAAGGTTTAGGGTTTAGGTTAAGAGTTAGAGTTTAGGGTTTAGGGTTAGGGTTTAATGTTTAAGGTTTAGGGTTTAGGGTTAGGGTTTATGGTTTAGGTTTAGGGTTTATGGTTTAGGTTTTAGGGTATAGGGTATAGGGTTTAGGGTATAGGGTTTAGGATTTAGGGTGTTTAGGGTTTAAGGTTTAGGGTTTAAGGTTTAGGGTATAGGGTTTAGAGTATATGTTATAGGGTTTTAGGGTTATATGATTTTAGGTTTTAGAGTTTAGAGTTTAGGGTTTAAGGTTAAAGGGTTTAAGGTTTAGGGTTAGGGTTTATGTTTAGGGTTTATGGTTTTGGGTATAGGGTTTAGGGGTTCAGGGTTAGGATTTAGGGTTTAGGGTTTAGGAATTAGGGTATAGGGTTTAGGGTTACGATTTAGGGTATGGTTTAGGGTATAGGGTATAGGGTTTAGGGTATAGGGTTTAGGTTAAGTGTTTAGGGTTTAGGATTTAGGGTGTATGGTTTAGGGTTTAGGGTTTAGGATTTAGGGTTTAGGGTTTAGAATTTAGGGTTTAGGTTTTAGGTTTAGGATTTAGGGTTTAGGGTTTAGGGTTTAGGGTTTAGGATTTAGGGTTTAGGGTTTAGGGTTTATGGTTTAGGGTTTAGGGTTTAAGATTTAGAGTATGGGGTTTAGGGGTTAGGGTTTATGGTTTAGGGTTATAGGGTTTAAGGTTTAGGGTTTAGGGTTTTAGCGTTTTAGGGTTTTGGGGTTTAGGGTTTAGGGTTTTAGGCTTTAGGATTTATGGTCTAGGGTTTAGGGTTTATGGTTTAGGGTTAGGGTTTACGATTTAGGGTTAAGGGTTTATGGTTTAGGGTTTAGAATTCATGGTTTAGGGTTTAGGGTTTATGTTTAGGATTTAGGGTTTAGGGTTTAGGATTTAGGGTTTAGGGTTTATGGTTTATGGTTTAGGGTTTAGGGTTTACAGTTTAAGATTTAGGTTCTAGTGTTTAGGGGTTAAGGTGTAGGGTTCACGGTTGATGGTCTAGGATTTAGGGTTAACGGTTTAGGGTTTAGGGTTTGGGGTTTAGGTTTAGGGTTGAGGGTTTATGTGTTTGGGTATAGGGTTTAGGGGTTTAGGGTTAGGATTTAGGGTTTAGGGTTTAGGATTTAGGGTATAGGGTTTAAGGTTACGATTTAGGGTATGGTTTAGGGTATAAGGTATAGGGTTTAGGGTTTAGGGTTTAGGTTAAGTGTTTAGGGTTTAGGATTTAGGGTGTATGGTTTAGGGTTTATAGTTTAGGGTTAGGGTTTAGGATTTAGGGTTTAGGGTTTGGGGTTTAGGTTTAGGATTTAGGGTTTAGGGTTTAAGGTTTAGGTTTAGGGTTTAGGGTTTAGGGTTTATGGTTTAGGGTTTAGGGTTTAAGATATAGAGTATGGGGTTTAGGGGTTAGGGTTTATGGTTTAGGGTTAAAGGGTTTAAGGTTTAGGGTTTCGGGTTTTAGCGTTTTAGGGTTTTGGGGTTCAGGGTTTAGGGTTTTAGGGTTTTAGGCTTTAGGATTTATGGTTTATGGTTTAGGGTTAGGGTTTAGGGTTAAGGGTTTAGGGTTTAGGGTTTAGAATTCAGGGTTTAGGATTTAGGGTTTAGGATTTAGGGTTTAGGGTTTAGGTTTAGGGTTTAGGATTTAGGGTTTAGGGTTTATGGTTTAGGGTTTAGGGTTTAGGGTTTAAGATTTAGGTTCTAGAGTTTTGGGGTTAAGGAGTAGGGTTCACGGTTGATGGTCTAGGATTTAGGGTTAATGGTTTAGGGTTTAGGGTTTGGGGTTTAGGTTTAGGGTTAAGGGTTAGGGTTTAGGGTTTAAGATTTAGGGTTTAGTATTTAAGGTTTAGGGTTGATGGTTTAGAGATTAGGGTTTAGGGTTTAAGGTTTAGAGTTTAGTATTTGGGGTTTAGGGTTTAGGGTTTAAGATTTAGAGTTTAGGGTTTATTGGTTAGGGTTTATGGTTTAGGGTTAAAAGGTTTAAGGTTTAGGGTTAGGGTTTAATGTTTAAGGTTTAGGGTTGGAGTTTAGGGTTTAGGGTTTAATGTTTAAGGTTTAGGGTTTAGGGTTAGGGTTTAGGGTTAGGGTTTAGGGTTTAGGTTTATGGTTTATGGTTTAGGGTTTAGGGTTTAGGGTATAGGGTTTAGGGTATAAGGTTTAAGGTTTAGGATTTAGGGTGTTTAGGGTTTAAGGTTTAGGGTTTAGGGTATAAGGTTTAGGGTATAGGGTTTAGGGTATAGGTTATATGGTTTTAGGGTTATATGATTTTAGGTTTTAGGGTTAAAGGGTTTAAGGTTTAAGGTTAGGGTTTAATGTTTAAGGTTTAGGGTTTAGGTTAAGGGTTAGAGTTTAGGGTTTAGGGTTAGGGTTTAATGTTTAAGGTTTAGGGTTTAGGGTTAGGGTTTATGGTTTAGGTTTAGGGTTTATGGTTTAGGTTTTAGGGTATAGGGTATAGGGTTTAGGGTATAGGGTTTAGGATTTATGGTGTTTAGGGTTTAAGGTTTAGGGTTTAAGGTTTAGGGTATAGGGTTTAGGGTATAGGTTATAGGGTTTTAGGGTTATATGATTTTAGGTTTTAGAGTTTAGAGTTTAGGGTTTAAGGTTAAAGGGTTTAAGGTTTAGGGTTAGGGTTTATGGTTTTGGGTATAGGGTTTAGGGGTTTAGGGTTAGGATTTAGGGTTTAGGGTTTAGGATTTAGGGTATAGGGTTTAGGGTTACGATTTAGGGTATGGTTTAGGGTATAGGGTATATGGTTTAGGGTTTAGGGTATAGGGTTTAGGTTAAGTGTTTAGGGTTTAGGATTTAGGGTGTATGGTTTAGGGTTTAGGGTTCATAGTTTAGTGTTAGGGTTTAGGATTTAGGGTTTAGGGTTTAGAATTTAGGGTTTAGGTTTTAGGTTTAGGATTTAGGGTTTAGGGTTTAGGTTTAGGGTTTAGGATTTAGGGTTTAGGGTTTATGGTTTAGGGTTTAAGATTTAGAGTATGGGGTTTAGGGGTTAGGGTTTATGGTTTAGGGTTAAAGGGTTTAAGGTTTAGGGTTTAGGGTTTTAGCGTTTTAGGGTTTTGGGGTTTAGGGTTTAGGGTTTTAGGCTTTAGGATTTATGGTTTAGGGTTTAGGGTTTATGGTTTAGGGTTAGGGTTTACGATTTAGGGTTAAGGGTTTAGCGTTTAGGGTTTAGAATTCAGGATTTAGGGTTTAGGGTTTAGGTTTAGGTTTAGGGTTTAGGGTTTAGGGTTAGGGTTTTAGCGTTTTAGGGTTTTGGGGTTTAGGGTTTAGGGTTTTAGGCTTTAGGATTTATGGTTTAGGGTTTAGGGTTTATGGTTTAGGGTTAGGGTTTACGATTTAGGGTTAAGGGTTTAGGGTTTAGAATTCAGGGTTTAGGGTTTAGGGTTTATGTTTAGGATTTAGGGTTTATAGTTTAGGTTTAGGGTTTAGGATTTAGTGTTTAGGGTTTATGGTTTAGGGTTTAGGGTTTACGGTTTAAGATTTAGGTTCTAGTGTTTAGGGGTTCAGGTGTTGGGTTCACGGTTGATGGTCTAGCATTTAGGGTTAACGGTTTAGGGTTTAGGGTTTGGGGTTTAGGTTTAGGGTTGAGGGTTTATGTTTTTGGGTATAGGGTTTAGGGGTTTAGGGTTAGGATTTAGGGTTTAGGATTTAGGGTATAGGGTTTAAGGTTACGATTTTGGGTATGGTTTAGGGTATAAGGTATAAGGTTTAGGGTTTAGGGTTTAGGTTAAGTGTTTAGGGTTTAGGATTTAGGGTTTAGGGTTTAGGGTTTATAGTTTAGGGTTAGGGTTTAGGATTTAGGGTTTAGGTTTAGGATTTAGGGTTTAGGGTTTAAGGTTTAGGTTTAGGGTTTAGGATTTAAGGTTTAGGGTTTATGGTTTAGGGTTTAGGGTTTAAGATATAGAGTATGGGGTTTAGGGGTTAGGGTTTATGGTTTAGGGTTAAAGGGTTTAAGGTTTAGGGTTTAGGGTTTTAGCGTTTTAGGGTTTTGGGGTTTAGGGTTTAGGGTTATAGGGTTTTAGGCTTTAGGATTTATGGTTTATGGTTTATGGTTTAGGGTTAGGGTTTAGGATTTAGGGTTAAGGTATTAGGGTTTAGGGTTTAGAATTCAGGGTTTAGGGTTTAGGGTTTAGGTTTAGGATTTAGGGTTTAGGGTTTAGGTTTAGGGTTTAGGATTTAGGGTTTAGGGTTTATGGTTTAGGGTTTAGGGTTTAGGGTTTAAGATTTAGGGTGTTTAGGGTTTAGGGTATAGGGTTTATGGTATAGGGTTTAGGGTATAGGTTATATGGTTTTAGGGTTATATGATTTTAGGTTTTAGGGTTAAAGGGTTTAAGGTTTAAGGTTAGGGTTTAATGTTTAAGGTTTAGGGTTTAGGTTAAGGGTTAGAGTTTAGGGTTTAGGGTTAGGGTTTAATGTTTAAGGTTTAGGGTTTAGGGTTAGGGTTTATGGTTTAGGTTTAGGGTTTATGGTTTAGGTTTTAGGGTATAGGGTATAGGGTTTAGGGTATAGGGTTTATGATTTAGGGTGTTTAGGGTTTAAGGTTTAGGGTTTAAGGTTTAGGGTATAGGGTTTAGAGTATATGTTATAGGGTTTTAGGGTTATATGATTTTAGGTTTTAGAGTTTAGAGTTTAGGGTTTAAGGTTAAAGGGTTTAAGGTTTAGGGTTAGGGTTTATGTTTAGGGTTTATGGTTTTGGGTATAGGGTTTAGGGTTTCAGGGTTAGGATTTAGGGTTTAGGGTTTAGGAATTAGGGTATAGGGTTTAGGGTTAAGATTTAGGGTATGGTTTAGGGTATAGGGTATAGGGTTTAGGGTATAGGGTTTAGGTTAAGTGTTTAGGGTTTAGGATTTAGGGTGTATGGTTTAGGGTTTAGGGTTTAGGATTTAGGGTTTAGGGTTTAGGGTTTAGAATTTAGGGTTTAGGTTTTAGGTTTAGGATTTAGGGTTTAGGGTTTAGGTTTAGGGTTTAGGATTTAGGGTTTAGGGTTTAGGGTTTATGGTTTAGGGTTTAGGGTTTAAGATTTAGAGTATGGGGTTTAGGGGTTAGGGTTTATGGTTTAGGGTTATAGGGTTTAAGGTTTAGGGTTTAGGGTTTTAGCGTTTTAGGGTTTTGGGGTTTAGGGTTTAGGGTTTTAGGCTTTAGGATTTATGGTCTAGGGTTTAGGGTTTATGGTTTAGGGTTAGGGTTTACGATTTAGGGTTAAGGGTTTATGGTTTAGGGTTTAGAATTCATGGTTTAGGGTTTAGGGTTTATGTTTAGGGTTTAGGGTTTAGGGTTTAGGGTTTAGGATTTAGGGTTTAGGGTTTATGGTTTATGGTTTAGGGTTTAGGGTTTACAGTTTAAGATTTAGGTTCTAGTGTTTAGGGGTTAAGGTGTAGGGTTCACGGTTGATGGTCTAGGATTTAGGGTTAACGGTTTAGGGTTTAGGGTTTGGGGTTTAGGTTTAGGGTTGAGGGTTTATGTGTTTGGGTATAGGGTTTAGGGGTTTAGGGTTAGGATTTAGGGTTTAGGGTTTAGGATTTAGGGTATAGGGTTTAAGGTTACGATTTAGGGTATGGTTTAGGGTATAAGGTATAGGGTTTAGGGTTTAGGGTTTAGGTTAAGTGTTTAGGGTTTAGGATTTAGGGTGTATGGTTTAGGGTTTATAGTTTAGGGTTAGGGTTTAGGATTTAGGGTTTAGGGTTTGGGGTTTAGGTTTAGGATTTAGGGTTTAGGGTTTAAGGTTTAGGTTTAGGGTTTAGGATTTAGGGTTTAGGGTTTATGGTTTAGGGTTTAGGGTTTAAGATATAGAGTATGGGGTTTAGGGGTTAGGGTTTATGGTTTAGGGTTAAAGGGTTTAAGGTTTAGGGTTTCGGGTTTTAGCGTTTTAGGGTTTTGGGGTTCAGGGTTTAGGGTTTTAGGGTTTTAGGCTTTAGGATTTATGGTTTATGGTTTAGGGTTAGGGTTTAGGGTTTAGGGTTTAGGGTTTAGGGTTTAGAATTCAAGGTTTAGGATTTAGGGTTTAGGATTTAGGGTTTAGGGTTTAGGTTTAGGGTTTAGGATTTAGGGTTTAGGGTTTATGGTTTAGGGTTTAGGGTTTAGGGTTTAAGATTTAGGTTCTAGAGTTTTGGGGTTAAGGAGTAGGGTTCACGGTTGATGGTCTAGGATTTAGGGTTAATGGTTTAGGGTTTAGGGTTTGGGGTTTAGGTTTAGCGTTAAGGGTTAGGGTTTAGGGTTTAAGATTTAGGGTTTAGTATTTAAGGTTTAGGGTTGATGGTTTAGAGATTAGGGTTTAGGGTTTAAGGTTTAGAGTTTAGTATTTGGGGTTTAGGGTTTAGGGTTTAAGATTTAGAGTTTAGGGTTTATTGGTTAGGGTTTATGGTTTAGGGTTAAAAGGTTTAAGGTTTAGGGTTAGGGTTTAATGTTTAAGGTTTAGGGTTGGAGTTTAGGGTTTAGGGTTTAATGTTTAAGGTTTAGGGTTTAGGGTTAGGGTTTAGGGTTAGGGTTTAGGGTTTAGGTTTATGGTTTATGGTTTAGGGTTTAGGGTTTAGGGTATAGGGTTTAGGGTATAAGGTTTAAGGTTTAGGATTTAGGGTGTTTAGGGTTTAAGGTTTAGGGTTTAGGGTATAAGGTTTAGGGTATAGGGTTTAGGGTATAGGTTATATGGTTTTAGGGTTATATGATTTTAGGTTTTAGGGTTAAAGGGTTTAAGGTTTAAGGTTAGGGTTTAATGTTTAAGGTTTAGGGTTTAGGTTAAGGGTTAGAGTTTAGGGTTTAGGGTTAGGGTTTAATGTTTAAGGTTTAGGGTTTAGGGTTAGGGTTTATGATTTAGGTTTAGGGTTTATGGTTTAGGTTTTAGGGTATAGGGTATAGGGTTTAGGGTATAAGGTTTAGGGTTTAGGATTTATGGTGTTTAGGGTTTAAGGTTTAGGGTTTAAGGTTTAGGGTATAGGGTTTAGGGTATAAGTTATAGGGTTTTAGGGTTATATGATTTTAGGTTTTAGAGTTTAGAGTTTAGGGTTTAAGGTTAAAGGGTTTAAGGTTTAGGGTTAGGGTTTATGGTTTTGGGTATAGGGTTTAGGGGTTTAGGGTTAGGATTTAGGGTTTAGGGTTTAGGATTTAGGGTATAGGGTTTAGGGTTACGATTTAGGGTATGGTTTAGGGTATAGGGTATATGGTTTAGGGTTTAGGGTATAGGGTTTAGGTTAAGTGTTTAGGGTTTAGGATTTAGGGTGTATGGTTTAGGGTTTAGGGTTCATAGTTTAGTGTTAGGGTTTAGGATTTAGGGTTTAGGGTTTAGAATTTAGGGTTTAGGTTTTAGGTTTAGGATTTAGGGTTTAGGGTTTAGGTTTAGGGTTTAGGATTTAGGGTTTAGGGTTTAGGGTTTATGGTTTAGGGTTTAAGATTTAGAGTATGGGGTTTAGGGGTTAGGGTTTATGGTTTAGGGTTAAAGGGTTTAAGGTTTAGGGTTTAGGGTTTTAGCGTTTTAGGGTTTTGGGGTTTAGGGTTTAGGGTTTTAGGCTTTAGGATTTATGGTTTAGGGTTTAGGGTTTATGGTTTAGGGTTAGGGTTTACGATTTAGGGTTAAGGGTTTAGCGTTTAGGGTTTAGAATTCAGGATTTAGGGTTTAGGGTTTAGGTTTAGGTTTAGGGTTTAGGGTTTAGGGTTAGGGTTTTAGCGTTTTAGGGTTTTGGGGTTTAGGGTTTAGGGTTTTAGGCTTTAGGATTTATGGTTTAGGGTTTAGGGTTTATGGTTTAGGGTTAGGGTTTACGATTTAGGGTTAAGGGTTTAGGGTTTAGAATTCAGGGTTTAGGGTTTAGGGTTTATGTTTAGGATTTAGGGTTTATGGTTTAGGTTTAGGGTTTAGGATTTAGTGTTTAGGGTTTATGGTTTAGGGTTTAGGGTTTACGGTTTAAGATTTAGGTTCTAGTGTTTAGGGGTTCAGGTGTTGGGTTCACGGTTGATGGTCTAGCATTTAGGGTTAACGGTTTAGGGTTTAGGGTTTGGGGTTTAGGTTTAGGGTTGAGGGTTTATGTTTTTGGGTATAGGGTTTAGGGGTTTAGGGTTAGGATTTAGGGTTTAGGGTTTAGGATTTAGGGTATAGGGTTTAAGGTTACGATTTTGGGTATGGTTTAGGGTATAAGGTATAAGGTTTAGGGTTTAGGGTTTAGGTTAAGTGTTTAGGGTTTAGGATTTAGGGTGTATGGTTTAGGGTTTATAGTTTAGGGTTAGGGTTTAGGATTTAGGGTTTAGGTTTAGGATTTAGGGTTTAGGGTTTAAGGTTTAGGTTTAGGGTTTAGGATTTAAGGTTTAGGGTTTATGGTTTAGGGTTTAGGGTTTAAGATATAGAGTATGGGGTTTAGGGGTTAGGGTTTATGGTTTAGGGTTAAAGGGTTTAAGGTTTAGGGTTTAGGGTTTTAGCGTTTTAGGGTTTTGGGGTTTAGGGTTTAGGGTTATAGGGTTTTAGGCTTTAGGATTTATGGTTTATGGTTTATGGTTTAGGGTTAGGGTTTAGGATTTAGGGTTAAGGTATTAGGGTTTAGGGTTTAGAATTCAGGGTTTAGGGTTTAGGGTTTAGGTTTAGGATTTAGGGTTTAGGGTTTAGGTTTAGGGTTTAGGATTTAGGGTTTAGGGTTTATGGTTTAGGGTTTAGGGTTTAGGGTTTAAGATTTAGGGTGTTTAGGGTTTAGGGTATAGGGTTTATGGTATAGGGTTTAGGGTATAGGTTATATGGTTTTAGGGTTATATGATTTTAGGTTTTAGGGTTAAAGGGTTTAAGGTTTAAGGTTAGGGTTTAATGTTTAAGGTTTAGGGTTTAGGTTAAGGGTTAGAGTTTAGGGTTTAGGGTTAGGGTTTAATGTTTAAGGTTTAGGGTTTAGGGTTAGGGTTTATGGTTTAGGGTTTATGGTTTAGGTTTTAGGGTATAGGGTATAGGGTTTAGGGTATAGGGTTTAGGATTTAGGGTGTTTAGGGTTTAAGGTTTAGGGTTTAAGGTTTAGGGTATAGGGTTTAGAGTATATGTTATAGGGTTTTAGGGTTATATGATTTTAGGTTTTAGAGTTTAGAGTTTAGGGTTTAAGGTTAAAGGGTTTAAGGTTTATGGTTAGGGTTTATGTTTAGGGTTTATGGTTTTGGGTATAGGGTTTAGGGGTTCAGGGTTAGGATTTAGGGTTTAGGGTTTAGGAATTAGGGTATAGGGTTTAGGGTTAAGATTTAGGGTATGGTTTAGGGTATAGGGTATAGGGTTTAGGGTATAGGGTTTAGGTTAAGTGTTTAGGGTTTAGGATTTAGGGTGTATGGTTTAGGGTTTAGGGTTTAGGATTTAGGGTTTAGGGTTTAGGGTTTAGAATTTAGGGTTTAGGTTTTAGGTTTAGGATTTAGGGTTTAGGGTTTAGGTTTAGGGTTTAGGATTTAGGGTTTAGGGTTTAGGGTTTATGGTTTAGGGTTTAGGGTTTAAGATTTAGAGTATGGGGTTTAGGGGTTAGGGTTTATGGTTTAGGGTTATAGGGTTTAAGGTTTAGGGTTTAGGGTTTTAGCGTTTTAGGGTTTTGGGGCTTAGGGTTTAGGGTTTTAGGCTTTAGGATTTATGGTCTAGGGTTTAGGGTTTATTGTTTACGATTTAGGGTTAAGGGTTTATGGTTTAGGGTTTAGAATTCATGGTTTAGGGTTTAGGGTTTATGTTTAGGATTTAGGGTTTAGGGTTTAGGGTTTAGGATTTAGGGTTTAGGGTTTATGGTTTATGGTTTAGGGTTTAGGGTTTACAGTTTAAGATTTAGGTTCTAGTGTTTAGGGGTTAAGGTGTAGGGTTCACGGTTGATGGTCTAGGATTTAGGGTTAACGGTTTAGGGTTTAGGGTTTGGGGTTTAGGTTTAGGGTTGAGGGTTTATGTGTTTGGGTATAGGGTTTAGGGGTTTAGGGTTAGGATTTAGGGTTTAGGGTTTAGGATTTAGGGTATAGGGTTTAAGGTTACGATTTAGGGTATGGTTTAGGGTATAAGGTATAGGGTTTAGGGTTTAGGGTTTAGGTTAAGTGTTTAGGGTTTAGGATTTAGGGTGTATGGTTTAGGGTTTATAGTTTAGGGTTAGGGTTTAGGATTTAGGGTTTAGGGTTTGGGGTTTAGGTTTAGGATTTAGGGTTTAGGGTTTAAGGTTTAGGTTTAGGGTTTAGGATTTAGGATTTAGGGTTTAGGGTTTATGGTTTAGGGTTTAGGGTTTAAGATATAGAGTATGGGGTTTAGGGGTTAGGGTTTATGGTTTAGGGTTAAAGGGTTTAAGGTTTAGGGTTTCGGGTTTTAGCGTTTTAGGGTTTTGGGGTTCAGGGTTTAGGGTTTTAGGGTTTTAGGCTTTAGGATTTATGGTTTATGGTTTAGGGTTAGGGTTTAGGGTTAAGGGTTTAGGGTTTAGGGTTTAGAATTCAGGGTTTAGGATTTAGGGTTTAGGATTTAGGGTTTAGGGTTTAGGTTTAGGGTTTAGGATTTAGGGTTTAGGGTTTATGGTTTAGGGTTTAGGGTTTAGGGTTTAAGATTTAGGTTCTAGAGTTTTGGGGTTAAGGTGTAGGGTTCACGGTTGATGGTCTAGGATTTAGGGTTAATGGTTTATGGTTTAGGGTTTGGGGTTTAGGTTTAGGGTTAAGGGTTAGGGTTTAGGGTTTAAGATTTAGGGTTTAGTATTTAAGGTTTAGGGTTGATGGTTTAGAGATTAGGGTTTAGGGTTTAAGGTTTAGAGTTTAGTATTTGGGGTTTAGGGTTTAGGGTTTAAGATTTAGAGTTTAGGGTTTATTGGTTAGGGTTTATGGTTTAGGGTTAAAAGGTTTAAGGTTTAGGGTTAGGGTTTAATGTTTAAGGTTTAGGGTTGGAGTTTAGGGTTTAGGGTTTAATGTTTAAGGTTTAGGGTTTAGGGTTAGGGTTTAGGGTTAGGGTTTAGGGTTTAGGTTTATGGTTTATGGTTTAGGGTTTAGGGTTTAGGGTATAGGGTTTAGGGTATAAGGTTTAAGGTTTAGGATTTAGGGTGTTTAGGGTTTAAGGTTTAGGGTTTAGGGTATAAGGTTTAGGGTATAGGGTTTAGGGTATAGGTTATATGGTTTTAGGGTTATATGATTTTAGGTTTTAGGGTTAAAGGGTTTAAGGTTTAAGGTTAGGGTTTAATGTTTAAGGTTTAGGGTTTAGGTTAAGGGTTAGAGTTTAGGGTTTAGGGTTAGGGTTTAATGTTTAAGGTTTAGGGTTTAGGGTTAGGGTTTATGGTTTAGGTTTAGGGTTTATGGTTTAGGTTTTAGGGTATAGGGTATATGGTTTAGGGTATAGGGTTTAGGGTTTAGGATTTATGGTGTTTAGGGTTTAAGGTTTAGGGTTTAAGGTTTAGGGTATAGGGTTTAGGGTATAGGTTATAGGGTTTTAGGGTTATATGATTTTAGGTTTTAGAGTTTAGAGTTTAGGGTTTAAGGTTAAAGGGTTTAAGGTTTAGGGTTAGGGTTTATGGTTTTGGGTATAGGGTTTAGGGGTTTAGGGTTAGGATTTAGGGTTTAGGGTTTAGGATTTAGGGTATAGGGTTTAGGGTTACGATTTAGGGTATGGTTTAGGGTATAGGGTATATGGTTTAGGGTTTAGGGTATAGGGTTTAGGTTAAGTGTTTAGGGTTTAGGATTTAGGGTGTATGGTTTAGGGTTTAGGGTTCATAGTTTAGTGTTAGGGTTTAGGATTTAGGGTTTAGGGTTTAGAATTTAGGGTTTAGGTTTTAGGTTTAGGATTTAGGGTTTAGGGTTTAGGTTTAGGGTTTAGGATTTAGGGTTTAGGGTTTAGGGTTTATGGTTTAGGGTTTAAGATTTAGAGTATGGGGTTTAGGGGTTAGGGTTTATGGTTTAGGGTTAAAGGGTTTAAGGTTTAGGGTTTAGGGTTTTAGCGTTTTAGGGTTTTGGGGTTTAGGGTTTAGGGTTTTAGGCTTTAGGATTTATGGTTTAGGGTTTATGGTTTAGGGTTAGGGTTTACGATTTAGGGTTAAGGGTTTAGCGTTTAGGGTTTAGAATTCAGGATTTAGGGTTTAGGGTTTAGGTTTAGGATTTAGGGTTTAGGGTTTAGGGTTTAGGTTTAGGGTTTAGGATTTAGGGTTTAGGGTTTATGGTTTATGGTTTAGGGTTTAGGGTTTAAGATTTAGGTTCTAGTGTTTATGGGTTAAGGTGTAGGGTTCACGGTTGATGGTCTAGGATTTAGGGTTAACGGTTTAGGGTTTAGGGTTTGGGGTTTAGGTTTAGGTTTGAGGGTTAGGGTTTAGGGTTTAAGATTTAGGGTTTAGTATTTAGGGTTTAAGGTGTAGGGTTCACGGTTGATGGTCTAGGATTTAGGGTTAACGGTTTAGGGTTTAGGGTTTGGGGTTTAGGTTTAGGGTTGAGGGTTTATGTGTTTGGGTATAGGGTTTAGGGGTTTAGGGTTAGGATTTAGGGTTTAGGGTTTAGGATTTAGGGTATAGGGTTTAAGGTTACGATTTAGGGTATGGTTTAGGGTATAAGGTATAGGGTTTAGGGTTTAGGTTAAGTGTTTAGGGTTTAGGATTTAGGGTGTATGGTTTAGGGTTTATAGTTTAGGGTTAGGGTTTAGGATTTAGGGTTTAGGGTTTGGGGTTTAGGTTTAGGATTTAGGGTTTAGGGTTTAAGGTTTAGGTTTAGGGTTTAGGATTTAGGGTTTAGGGTTTATGGTTTAGGGTTTAGGGTTTAAGATATAGAGTATGGGGTTTAGGGGTTAGGGTTTATGGTTTAGGGTTAAAGGGTTTAAGGTTTAGGGTTAGGGTTTTAGCGTTTTAGGGTTTTGGGGTTCAGGGTTTAGGGTTTTAGGGTTTTAGGCTTTAGGATTTATGGTTTATGGTTTAGGGTTAGGGTTTAGGGTTAAGGGTTTAGGGTTTAGAATTCAGGGTTTAGGATTTAGGGTTTAGGATTTAGGGTTTAGGGTTTAGGTTTAGGGTTTAGGATTTAGGGTTTAGGGTTTAGGGTTTAGGGTTTAAGATTTAGGTTCTAGAGTTTTGGGGTTAAGGTGTAGGGTTCACGGTTGATGGTCTAGACTTTAGGGTTAACGGTTTAGGGTTTAGGGTTTGGGGTTTAGGTTTAGGGTTAAGGGTTAGGGTTTCGGGTTTAAGATTTAGGGTTTAGTATTTAAGGTTTAGGGTTGATGGTTTAGAGATTAGGGTTTAGGGTTTAAGGTTTAGAGTTTAGTATTTGGGGTTTAGGGTTTAGGGTTTAAGATTTAGAGTTTAGGGTTTATTGGTTAGGGTTTATGGTTTAGGGTTAAAAGGTTTAAGGTTTAGGGTTAGGGTTTAATGTTTAAGGTTTAGGGTTGGAGTTTAGGGTTTAGGGTTTAATGTTTAAGGTTTAGGATTAGGGTTTAGGGTTAGGGTTTAGGGTTTAGGTTTATGGTTTATGGTTTATGGTTTAGGGTTTAGGGTATAGGGTTTAGGGTATAAGGTTTAAGGTTTAGGATTTAGGGTGTTTAGGGTTTAAGGTTTAGGGTTTAGGGTATAAGGTTTAGGGTATAGGGTTTAGGGTATAGGTTATATGGTTTTAGGGTTATATGATTTTAGGTTTTAGGGTTAAAGGGTTTAAGGTTTAAGGTTAGGGTTTAATGTTTAAGGTTTAGGGTTTAGGTTAAGTGTTAGAGTTTAGGGTTTAGGGTTAGGGTTTAATGTTTAAGGTTTAGGGTTAGGGTTTATGGTTTAGGTTTAGGGTTTATGGTTTAGGTTTTAGGGTATAGGGTATAGGGTTTAGGGTATAGGGTTTAGGGTTTAGGATTTATGGTGTTTAGGGTTTAAGGTTTAGGGTTTAAGGTTTAGGGTATAGGGTTTAGGGTATAGGTTATAGGGTTTTAGGGTTATATGATTTTAGGTTTTATAGTTTAGAATTTAGGGTTTAAGTTTAAAGGGTTTAAGGTTTAGGGTTTAAGGTTTAGGGTTTAAGGTTTAGGGTATAGGGTTTAGGATTTAGGGTTTAAGGTTTAGGGTATAGGGTTTAGGGTATAGGTTATAGGGTTTTAGGGTTATATGATTTTAGGTTTTATAGTTTAGAATTTAGGGTTTAAGGTTAAAGGGTTTAAGGTTTAGGGTTAGGGTTTATGGTTTTGGGTATAGGGGTTAGGGGTTTAGGGTTAGGATTTAGGGTTTAGGGTTTAGGATTTAGGGTATAGGGTTTAGGGTTACGATTTAGGGTATGGTTTAGGGTATAGGGTATATGGTTTAGGGTTTAGGGTATAGGGTTTAGGTTAAGTGTTTAGGGTTTAGGATTTAGGGTGTATGGTTTAGGGTTTAGGGTTCATAGTTTAGTGTTAGGGTTTAGGATTTAGGGTTTAGAATTTAGGGTTTAGGTTTTAGGTTTAGGATTTAGGGTTTAGGGTTTAGGTTTAGGGTTTAGGATTTAGGGTTTAGGGTTTAGGGTTTATGGTTTAGGGTTTAAGATTTAGAGTATGGGGTTTAGGGGTTAGGGTTTATGGTTTAGGGTTAAAGGGTTTAAGGTTTAGGGTTTAGGGTTTTAGCGTTTTAGGGTTTTGGGGTTTAGGGTTTAGGGTTTTAGGCTTTAGGGTTTAAGGTTTAGGGTTTAGGGTTTATGGTTTAGGGTTAGGGTTTACGATTTAGGGTTAAGGGTTTAGCGTTTAGGGTTTAGAATTCAGGATTTAGGGTTTAGGGTTTAGGTTTAGGATTTAGGGTTTAGGTTTAGGGTTTAGGATTTAGGGTTTAGGGTTTATGGTTTATGGTTTAGGGTTTAGGGTTTAGGGTTTAAGATTTAGGTTCTAGTGTTTATGGGTTAAGGTGTAGGGTTCACGGTTGATGGTCTAGGATTTAGGGTTAACGGTTTAGGGTTTAGGGTTTAGGTTTAGGTTTGAGGGTTAGGGTTTAGGGTTTAGTATTTAAGGTTTAGGGTTGATGGTTTAGGGATTAGGGTTTAGGGTTTAAGATTTAGGGTTTAGTATTTGGGGTTTAGGGTTTAGGGTCTAGGGTTTACGATTTAGAGTTTAGGGTTTAGGGGTTAGGGTTTATGGTTTAGGGTTAAAGGGTTTAAGGTTTAGGGTTAGGGTTTAATGTTTAAGGTTTAGGGTTTAGGTTAAGGGTTAGAGTTTAGGGTTTAGGGTTAGGGTTTAATGTTTAAGTTTTAGGGTTTAGGTTTGGGGTTTAGGGTTAGGGTTTAGGGTTTAGGTTTAAGGTTTTTGGTTTAGGGTTTAGGGTATAGGGTTTAGGGTATAGGGTTTAGGATTTAGGGTGTTTAGGGTTTAGGGTTTAGGGTTTAGGGTATAGGGTTTAAGGTATACATTATAGGGTTTTAGGGTTATATGATTTTAGGTTTTAGGGTTTAGGGTTTAGGGATTAGGGTTTAGGGTTTAAGATTTAGGGTTCAGTATTTGGGGTTTAGGGTTTACGATTTAGAGTTTAGGGTTTAGGGGTTAGGGTTTATGGTTTAGGGTTTAAGGGTTTAAGGTTTAGGGTTAGGGTTTAATGTTTAAGGTTTAGGGTTTAGGTTAAGGGTTAGAGTTTAGGGTTTAGGGTTAGGGTTTAATGTTTAAGGTTTAGGGTTTATGGGTTTAGGGTTTAGGGTTTAGGGTTTAGGGGTTTAGGGGTTAGGGTTTAGGGTTTAGGGTTTAGGGGTTAGGGGTTTAGGGGTTTAGGGTTTAGGGTTTATGGTTTAGGGTTTAGGGGTTAGGGGTTAGGGGTTAGGGGTTAGGGGTTAGGGTTTAGGGTTTAGGGTTTAGGGTTTAGGGTTTAGGGTTTAGGGTTTAGGTTTAAGGGTTTAGGGGTTAGGGGTTTAGGGGTTAGGGTTTAGGGTTTATGGGTTTATGGGTTTAGGGTTTAGGGGTTTAGGGTTTAGGGTTTAGGGTTTAGGGTTTAGGGGTTTAGGGGTTTAGGGGTTTAGGGGTTTAGGGGTTAGGGTTTAGGGTTTAGGGGTTTAGGGTTTAGGGGTTTAGGGTTTAGGGTTTAGGGTTTAGGGTTTAGGGGTTTAGGGTTTAGGGTTTAGGGTTTAGGGGTTAGGGGTTTAGGGGTTTAAGGTTTAGGGGTTAGGGGTTAGGGGTTAGGGTTTAGGGTTTAGGGTTTAGAATTCAGGGTTTAGGGTTTAGGTTTAGGATTTAGGGTTTAGGGTTTAGGTTTAGGGTTTAGGATTTAGGGTTTAGGGTTTATGGTTTAGGGTTTAAGATTTAGGGTGTTTAGGGTTTAGGGTATAGGGTTTATGGTATAGGGTTTAGGGTATAGGTTATATGGTTTTAGGGTTATATGATTTTAGGTTTTAGGGTTAAAGGGTTTAAGGTTTAAGGTTATGGTTTAATGTTTAAGATTTAGGGTTTAGGTTAAGGGTTAGAGTTTAGGGTTTAGGGTTAGGGTTTAATGTTTAAGGTTTAGGGTTTAGGGTTAGGGTTTATGGTTTAGGTTTAGGGTTTATGGTTTAGGTTTAGGGTATAGGGTATAGGGTTTAGGGTATAGGGTTTAGGATTTAGGGTGTTTAGGGTTTAAGGTTTAGGGTTTAAGGTTTAGGGTATAGGGTTTAGAGTATATGTTATAGGGTTTTAGGGTTATATGATTTTAGGTTTTAGAGTTTAGAGTTTAGGGTTTAAGGTTAAAGGGTTTAAGGTTTAGGGTTAGGGTTTACGTTTAGGGTTTATGGTTTTGGGTATAGGGTTTAGGGGTTTAGGGTTAGGATTTAGGGTTTAGGGTTTAGGAATTAGGGTATAGGGTTTAGGGTTACGATTTAGGGTATGGTTTAGGGTATAGGGTATAGGGTTTAGGGTATAGGGTTTAGGTTAAGTGTTTAGGGTTTAGGATTTAGGGTTTATGGTTTAGGGTTTAGGGTTTAGGATTTAGGGTTTAGGGTTTAGGGTTTAGAATTTAGGGTTTAGGTTTTAGGTTTAGGATTTAGGGTTTAGGGTTTAGGTTTAGGGTTTAGGATTTAGGGTTTAGGGTTTAGGGTTTATGGTTTAGGGTTTAGGGTTTAAGATTTAGAGTATGGGGTTTAGGGGTTAGGGTTTATGGTTTAGGGTTAAAGGGTTTAAGGTTTAGGGTTTAGGGTTTTAGCGTTTTAGGGTTTTGGGGTTTAGGGTTTAGGGTTTTAGGCTTTAGGATTTATGGTCTAGGGTTTAGGGTTTATGGTTTAGGGTTAGGGTTTACGATTTAGGGTTAAGGGTTTATGGTTTAGGGTTTAGAATTCAGGGTTTAGGGTTTAGGGTTTATGTTTAGGATTTAGGGTTTAGGGTTTAGGATTTAGGGTTTAGGGTTTATGGTTTATGGTTTAGGGTTTAGGGTTTATAGTTTAAGATTTAGGTTCTAGTGTTTAGGGGTTAAGGTGTAGGGTTCACGGTTGATGGTCTATGATTTACGGTTAACGGTTTAGGGTTTAGGGTTTGGGGTTTAGGTTTAGGGTTGAGGGTTTATGTGTTTGGGTATAGGGTTGAGGGGTTTAGGGTTAGGATTTAGGGTTTAGGGTTTAGGATTTAGGGTATAGGGTTTAAGGTTACGATTTAGGGTATGGTTTAGGGTATAAGGTATAGGGTTTAGGGTTTAGGGTTTAGGTTAAGTGTTTAGGGTTTAGGATTTAGGGTGTATGGTTTAGGGTTTATAGTTTAGGGTTAGGGTTTAGGATTTAGGGTTTAGGGTTTGGGGTTTAGGTTTAGGATTTAGGGTTTAGGGTTTAAGGTTTAAGTTTAGGGTTTAGGATTTAGGGTTTAGGGTTTATGGTTTAGGGTTTAGGGTTTAAGATATAGAGTATGGGGTTTAGGGGTTAGGGTTTATGGTTTAGGGTTAAAGGGTTTAAGGTTTAGGGTTTAGGGTTTTAGCGTTTTAGGGTTTTGGGGTTCAGGGTTTAGGGTTATAGGGTTTTAGGCTTTAGGATTTATGGTTTATGGTTTATGGTTTAGGGTTAGGGTTTAGGATTTAGGGTTACGGGTTTAGGGTTTAGGGTTTAGAATTCAGGGTTTAGGGTTTAGGGTTTAGGTTTAGGATTAAGGGTTTAGGGTTTAGGTTTAGGGTTTAGGATTTAGGGTTTAGGGTTTATGGTTTAGGGTTTAGTGTTTAGGGTTTAAGATTTAGGGTGTTTAGGGTTTAGGGTATAGGGTTTATGGTATAGGGTTTAGGGTATAGGTTATATGGTTTTAGGGTTATATGATTTTAGGTTTTAGGGTTAAAGGGTTTAAGGTTTAAGGTTAGGGTTTAATGTTTAAGGTTTAGGGTTTAGGTTAAGGGTTAGAGTTTAGGGTTTAGGGTTAGGGTTTAATGTTTAAGGTTTAGGGTTAGGGTTTATGGTTTAGGTTTAGGGTTTATGGTTTAGGTTTTAGGGTATAGGGTATAGGGTTTAGGGTATAGGGTTTAGGATTTAGGGTGTTTAGGGTTTAAGGTTTAGGGTTTAAGGTTTAGGGTATAGGGTTTAGAGTATATGTTATAGGGTTTTAGGGTTATATGATTTTAGGTTTTAGAGTTTAGAGTTTAGGGTTTAAGGTTAAAGGGTTTAAGGTTTAGGGTTAGGGTTTATGTTTAGGGTTTATGGTTTTGGGTATAGGGTTTAGGGGTTTAGGGTTAGGATTTAGGGTTTAGGGTTTAGGAATTAGGGTATAGGGTTTAGGGTTACGATTTAGGGTATGGTTTAGGGTATAGGGTATAGGGTTTAGGGTATAGGGTTTAGGTTAAGTGTTTAGGGTTTAGGATTTAGGGTGTATGGTTTAGGGTTTAGGGTTTAGGATTTAGGGTTTAGGGTTTAGAATTTAGGGTTTAGGTTTTAGGTTTAGGATTTAGGGTTTAGGGTTTAGGTTTAGGGTTTAGGATTTAGGGTTTAGGGTTTAGGGTTTATGGTTTAGGGTTTAGGGTTTAAGATTTAGAGTATGGGGTTTAGGGGTTAGGGTTTATGGTTTAGGGTTAAAGGGTTTAAGGTTTAGGGTTTAGGGTTTTAGCGTTTTAGGGTTTTGGGGTTTAAGGTTTAGGGTTTTAGGCTTTAGGATTTATGGTCTAGGGTTTAGGGTTTATGGTTTAGGGTTAGGGTTTACGATTTAGGGTTAAGGGTTTATGGTTTAGGGTTTAGAATTCAGGGTTTAGGGTTTAGGGTTTATGTTTAGGATTTAGGGTTTAGGGTTTAGGGTTTAGGATTTAGGGTTTAGGGTTTATGGTGTATGGTTTAGGGTTTAGGGTTTACAGTTTAAGATTTAGGTTCTAGTGTTTAGGGGTTAAGGTGTAGGGTTCACGGTTGATGGTCTAGGATTTAGGGTTAACGGTTTAGGGTTTAGGGTTTGGGGTTTAGGTTTAGGGTTGAGGGTTTATGTGTTTGGGTATAGGGTTTAGGGGTTTAGGGTTAGGATTTAGAGTTTAGGGTTTAGGATTTAGGGTATAGGGTTTAAGGTTACGATTTAGGGTATGGTTTAGGGTATAAGGTATAGGGTTTAGGGTTTAGGGTTTAGGTTAAGTGTTTAGGGTTTAGGATTTAGGGTGTATGGTTTAGGGTTTATAGTTTAGGGTTAGGGTTTAGGATTTAGGGTTTAGGGTTTGGGGTTTAGGTTTAGGATTTAGGGTTTAAGGTTTAGGTTTAGGGTTTAGGATTTAGGGTTTAGGGTTTATGGTTTAGGGTTTAGGGTTTAAGATATAGAGTATGGGGTTTAGGGGTTAGGGTTTATGGTTTAGGGTTAAAGGGTTTAAGGTTTAGGGTTTAGGGTTTTAGCGTTTTAGGGTTTTGGGGTTCAGGGTTTAGGGTTTTAGGGTTTTAGGCTTTAGGATTTATGGTTTATGGTTTAGGGTTAGGGTTAAGGGTTAAGGGTTTAGGGTTTAGGGTTTAGAATTCAGGGTTTAGGATTTAGGGTTTAGGATTTAGGGTTTAGGGTTTAGGGTTTAGGTTTAGGGTTTAGGATTTAGGGTTTAGGGTTTATGGTTTAGGGTTTAGGGTTTAGGGTTTAAGATTTAGGTTCTAGAGTTTTGGGGTTAAGGTGTAGGGTTCACGGTTGATGGTCTAGGATTTAGGGTTAACGGTTTAGGGTTTAGGGTTTGGGGTTTAGGTTTAGGGTTAAGGGTTAGGGTTTAGGGTTTAAGATTTAGGGTTTAGTATTTAAGGTTTAGGGTTGATGGTTTAGAGATTAGGGTTTAGGGTTTAAGGTTTAGAGTTTAGTATTTGGGGTTTAGGGTTTAGGGTTTAAGATTTAGAATTTAGGGTTTATTGGTTAGGGTTTATGGTTTAGGGTTAAAAGGTTTAAGGTTTAGGGTTAGGGTTTAATGTTTAAGGTTTAGGGTTGGAGTTTAGGGTTTAGGGTTTAATGTTTAAGGTTTAGGGTTTAGGGTTAGGGTTAGGGTTTAGGGTTTAGGTTTATGGTTTATGGTTTAGGGTTTAGGGTATAGGGTTTAGGGTATAAGGTTTAAGGTTTAGGATTTAGGGTGTTTAGGGTTTAAGGTTTAGGGTTTAGGGTATAAGGTTTAGGGTATAAGGTTTAGGGTATAGGTTATATGGTTTTAGGGTTATATGATTTTAGGTTTTAGGGTTAAAGGGTTTAAGGTTTAAGGTTAGGGTTTAATGTTTAAGGTTTAGGGTTTAGGTTAAGGGTTAGAGTTTAGGGTTTAGGGTTAGGGTTTAATGTTTAAGGTTTAGGGTTTAGGGTTAGGGTTTATGGTTTAGGTTTAGGGTTTATGGTTTAGGTTTTAGGGTATAGGGTATAGGGTTTAGGGTATAGGGTTTAGGATTTAGGGTGTTTAGGGTTTAAGGTTTAGGGTTTAAGGTTTAGGGTATAGGGTTTAGAGTATATGTTATAGGGTTTTAGGGTTATATGATTTTAGGTTTTAGAGTTTAGAGTTTAGGGTTTAAGGTTAAAGGGTTTAAGGTTTAGGCTTAGGGTTTATGTTTAGGGTTTATGGTTTTGGGTATAGGGTTTAGGGGTTTAGGGTTAGGATTTAGGGTTTAGGGTTTAGGAATTAGGGTATAGGGTTTAGGGTTACGATTTAGGGTATGGTTTAGGGTATAGGGTATAGGGTTTAGGGTATAGGGTTTAGGTTAAGTGTTTAGGGTTTAGGATTTAGGGTGTATGGTTTAGGGTTTAGGGTTTAGGATTTAGGGTTTAGGGTTTAGGGTTTAGAATTTAGGGTTTAGGTTTTAGGTTTAGGATTTAGGGTTTAGGGTTTAGGTTTAGGGTTTAGGATTTAGGGTTTAGGGTTTAGGGTTTATGGTTTAGGGTTTAGGGTTTAAGATTTAGAGTATGGGGTTTAGGGGTTAGGGTTTATGGTTTAGGGTTAAAGGGTTTAAGGTTTAGGGTTTAGGGTTTTAGCGTTTTAGGGTTTTGGGGTTTAGGGTTTAGGGTTTTAGGCTTTAGGATTTATGGTCTAGGGTTTAGGGTTTATGGTTTAGGGTTAGGGTTTACGATTTAGGGTTAAGGGTTTATGGTTTAGGGTTTAGAATTTAGGGTTTAGGGTTTTGGGGTTATGTTTAGGATTTAGGGTTTAGGGTTTAGGGTTTAGGATTTAGGGTTTAGGGTTTATGATTTATGGTTTAGGGTTTAGGGTTTACAGTTTAAGATTTAGGTTCTAGTGTTTAGGGGTTAAGGTGTAGGGTTCACGGTTGATGGTCTAGGATTTAGGGTTAACGGTTTAGGGTTTAGGGTTTGGGGTTTAGGTTTAGGGTTGAGGGTTTATGTGTTTGGGTATAGGGTTTAGGGGTTTAGGGTTAGGATTTAGGGTTTAGTGTTTAGGATTTAGGGTATAGGGTTTAAGGTTACGATTTAGGGTATGGTTTAGGGTATAAGGTATAGGGTTTAGGGTTTAGGGTTTAGGTTAAGTGTTTAGGGTTTAGGATTTAGGGTGTATGGTTTAGGGTTTATAGTTTAGGGTTAGGGTTTAGGATTTAGGGTTTAGGGTTTGGGGTTTAGGTTTAGGATTTAGGGTTTAGCGTTTAAGGTTTAGGTTTAGGGTTTAGGATTTAGGGTTTAGGGTTTAGGGTTTAGGGTTTAAGATATAGAGTATGGGGTTTAGGGGTTAGGGTTTATGGTTTAGGGTTAAAGGGTTTAAGGTTTAGGGTTTAGGGTTTTAGCGTTTTAGAGTTTTGGGGTTCAGGGTTTAGGGTTTTAGGGTTTTAGGCTTTAGGATTTATGGTTTATGGTTTAGGGTTAGGGTTTAGGGTTAAGGGTTTAGAATTCAGGGTTTAGGATTTAGGGTTTAGGATTTAGGGTTTAGGGTTTAGGGTTTAGAATTCAGGGTTTAGGGTTTAGGGTTTAGGTTTAGGATTTAGGGTTTAGGTTTAGGGTTTAGGATTTAGGGTTTAGGGTTTATGGTTTATGGTTTAGGGTTTAGGGTTTAAGATTTAGGTTCTAGAGTTTTGGGGTTAAGGTGTAGGGTTCACGGTTGATGGTCTAGGATTTAGGGTTAACGGTTTAGGGTTTAGGGTTTGGGGTTTAGGTTTAGGGTTAAGGGTTAGGGTTTAGGGTTTAAGATTTAGGGTTTAGTATTTAAGGTTTAGGGTTGATGGTTTAGAGATTAGGGTTTAGGGTTTAAGGTTTAGAGTTTAGTATTTGGGGTTTAGGGTTTAGGGTTTAAGATTTAGAGTTTAGGGTTTATTGGTTAGGGTTTATGGTTTAGGGTTAAAAGGTTTAAGGTTTAGGGTTAGGGTTTAATGTTTAAGGTTTAGGGTTGGAGTTTAGGGTTTAGGGTTTAATGTTTAAGGTTTAGGGTTTAGGGTTAGGGTTTAGGGTTTAGGGTTAGGGTTTAGGGTTTAGGTTTATGGTTTATGGTTTAGGGTTTAGTGTATAGGGTTTAGGGTATAAGGCTTAAGGGTATAGGGTTTAGGGTTTAAGGTTTAGGGTATAGGGTTTAGGATTTATGGTGTTTAGGGTTTAAGGTTTAGGGTTTAAGGTTTAGGGTATAGGGTTTAGGGTATAGGTTATAGGGTTTTAGGGTTATATGATTTTAGGTTTTAGAGTTTAGAGTTTAGGGTTTAAGGTTAAAGGGTTTAAGGTTTAGGGTTAGGGTTTATGGTTTTGGGTATAGGGTTTAGGGGTTTAGGGTTAGGATTTAGGGTTTAGGGTTTAGGATTTAGGGTATAGGGTTTAGGGTTACGATTTAGGGTATGGTTTAGGGTATAGGGTATATGGTTTAGGGTTTAAGGTATAGGGTTTAGGTTAAGTGTTTAGGGTTTAGGATTTAGGGTGTATGGTTTAGGGTTTAGGGTTCATAGTTTAGTGTTAGGGTTTAGGATTTAGGGTTTAGGGTTTAGAATTTAGGGTTTAGGTTTTAGGTTTAGGATTTAGGGTTTAGGGTTTAGGTTTAGGGTTTAGGATTTAGGGTTTAGGGTTTATGGTTTAGGGTTTAAGATTTAGAGTATGGGGTTTAGGGGTTAGGGTTTATGGTTTAGGGTTAAAGGGTTTAAGGTTTAGGGTTTAGGGTTTTAGCGTTTTAGGGTTTTGGGGTTTAGGGTTTAGGGTTTTAGGCTTTAGGATTTATGGTTTAGGGTTTAGGGTTTATGGTTTAGGGTTAGGGTTTACGATTTAGGGTTAAGGGTTTAGCGTTTAGGGTTTAGGGTTTAGAATTCAGGATTTAGGGTTTAGGGTTTAGGTTTAGGATTTAGGGTTTATGGTTTAGGGTTTAGGTTTAGGGTTTAGGATTTAGGGTTTAGGGTTTATGGTTTATGGTTTAGGGTTTAGGGTTTAGGGTTTAAGATTTAGGTTCTAGTGTTTATGGGTTAAGGTGTAGGGTTCACGGTTGATGGTCTAGGATTTAGGGTTAACGGTTTAGGGTTTAGGGTTTGGGGTTTAGGTTTAGGTTTGAGGGTTAGGGTTTAGGGTTTAAGATTTAGGGTTTAGTATTTAAGGTTTAGGGTTGATGGTTTAGGGATTAGGGTTTAGGGTTTAAGATTTAGGGTTTAGTATTTGGGGTTTAGGGTCTAGGGTTTAAGATTTAGAGTTT
>OX451738.1:83711350-83746350 GCA_948472305.1 Vicia faba | reverse complement strand
TGGAGTGATTGGATCATAATTGGCACAAGAACACTTGAAAAAGATTGAAAAAAGATCCTTAACAAATCAAATCTTCAATTCATGAATACAAGAGATTTGATTGAGTTTTGTTAACCTAATGCCTTCACTACATATGCCTGATCATAAACCTAATCATAATAGGCAAAAAGCTGCGCAGAAAAGCTCTCTACAAACTTGAAATTTTTCTCCATGAACTCAATTCTGAAAACAGCCTTCCAGGGGGATTAAAAGCACAAAACCTATTCCATTAGCTTCCTTGAAGGTTCCTGAACGTGTTCCAATCCATATCATCCATTCAAACTCCAAGAACTGGTATATTGAACCGAAACTGCATCAAGAAAATTCCACAATCGTGCATCATGATTCACGCATCCTTTGCATTTTTTATTTATTGATTCATGTTCATTATGATGTTTTAAAGCTAACCATGATGTTTAATTGAATTATTATGCTGTATACGATATTTCGCCATGTTCGATTTCTAGGGTTTACAGGGTTGGAAATTAGGGCTTTTGCAAAAAGGAAAAATTAGGACTCAAGACTATGACCATTAGCATCAGTGCATCTGGACGAAGAAGAAGCACCCATCGCGCCAAATTTATGGACACTATAGCGCTATTCGCTATTTTCTCTAAAGTGGCCTAACACAACGCATGAAAAACCGTTGCTCTTGTTTTTTATGTTTCAGGGATGGTGAAGACGATGAAGCCGTGTCACACGCTGATTGGCACGTTTAAATTTCGCGCGTTTTCCAACCATAGACTTTTCTTTCTTTTTATAATATTTGTTAACTATTATATATTAAATACATGCGTAGTGGCTCAGCTGGCAAGCGTTGGTTGCTTCAACATCCAAGACCTGGGTTCGAGCCCCAGGTCTGTATAATTTCCATATTATTTTTCCATGTGAATTCCTATACAGCGCTTACGTTGAGACATACCATGCACTCCCAAATCAAGTGTGACACGTCCCCCTGGAGATCAAACCAAAGGCCTAGATCTGAAGCACACCATGAGCGTGAGTCAACGTTGCTACACGCTTGCTAAAAAAGGTCCACAAGGCCATGCTCAAGTGGGCCAGATTGCTGAGTCCATACCTCACAATTGGGGACTGATACCCCCTGGTTTGCAATTTTCTCAATTTTTCTTATTATTTTCTTTTAATTGTTCTTTTAATCAATTTAATAGTTTTCATAAATTATAAAATGCATAAAAAATCAGAAAAAGATAAAAAATACTATAAATATTCTTGTTTTAATATTTTTATAAATAAGTTCACATGTAATTATTTAGTTTTAATTAGGTTGTAATTTTAATTCCTTTTAATAACAAAATACAAAAAATATGGGATTAGGTTTAATTAATATTTTTATTCCCTTTCTTTCCTTTTTTTAATTTTTTCTCTTTTACCATAATATTATTTATTTATTTATTTTTATATAATCAAATTAAACTTGTAAATTAATTAGGGTTTCATAAAGGTTAAAAAACTCCAATATTTTTCTTAATAACTTAAAAAATAATTAGAACTAGGTTTAACATTTTATTTTAGTTTTAATTAATTCTTTTTCTATTAAATCTTGAAATACTAAAAAACACCAAAAAATAAGTTCCTTTTCTTCTAATTTTAATTTTTATTCCTTATTAATTTAATTTTGCAAAAGGGTCCAACGCCCACGTTCGTAATTTTTATTTAATTCGCATATTTATTTCTATTCTTTACATTTATGTATCTCTCCCGAAGCCTTGTAAATAATTGCTCGCACTTTTATTTCTTTTGCTTTATTTATTTTTCCGTCAAATCGGGTCCTGGTTAATTTTGGCGATGTGGACCCGCGCCATTTGTAATAGCTTTAGATTTATTTTTCCCGCAAATATCTTAACTGTTAAACAAAGCATGCAAGAATGAATGGCCTTAAATAAAATCAAGCGTAGATCACCAATGACATGACAAGACAAATATCAATGAAAACGACACACAAATCACACACCACCCCTAGGGTACGCCTCACTGTTGCCTTGCCTCGAAAGGTGATCGTCGAGTAGAGGATGTCTTAGTAAGTCCTCATGATCCGGGAACCTGGCATGAGGGTAGCTTCTAAGGTGTCTTCCCATTGCTCTGGTGATCACCATGTCCCTACAAACTCGAATTGACCCGAATACCTCCAACGGTGGTGCTACCTACCTCTCAATGGTGGGATGGCACTACTTTAAGGACATTTACACAGACGAATTCCTTAGGGTAGGTAGGTTCTCGTAGATACTTGCTCTCTTAAAAAACAAACAAAAATCTTTTCACACCGACACTTTTCAAAAGCTTTCAAAGCAATTTTTCAAACACTCTGACACAAGAGTCGAACTGAAATTTTCAAAGAAACTTTTTTAAAACCCACATTGAAAAGCAAACAAACCATTTTTGAAAACACATTGAGCAAGTATCTAAGAGCCCATGGATAACCATGGATAGAAAGGGTGCTAACACCTTCCCTTTCTATAACCTACCTCCCGAACCGAGAGAAATCTCTATAAGGAATTTTTCTGTGCTTTCGTCCTTTCCATTTGGAGAAAATAAAAGACGGTGGCGACTCTTGCTTCCGCGACATTTCGCGAACTAGCTTTAAACAGTCAGTTCCAGATCCACCGATCACAGAACTGGCGACTCTGCTGGGGACTTAAACTTAAAGTGAGGTGTACCTTAGGGTTAGTTCATAACTGTGTTTTCAATTGTATTGATTTGCTTGCTTTAAATTGTGAGACTTGCTTGGGAGTTCTATAGATCCTAACCAGGATCTGGGGGATACCTTCTTAGAAAGTAGCAACAAGGTTGTGAGGGAACTGTGCGGGGTATACCGACATGGTTGAAACAGTCTGCTACGTTGATGTGGCACTTTGGTGTGTACCGGTAACCCTTGAGTTCAGTCAAGGAGAGTACGGGGCCTCCGCGTGGTGTCGTGAAGCATCAACTGACCTTAGGAACCTTAATTGAACCATCTTGGCCTCTTTAGGGTAGTGAGATAACTGACTTTGGTGCAGTCCGAGGTTGGTTGATACTCGATACTACACTCAATTGAGGGTTGTTTTCTTGGAATATTTCGGTCGCCAGTTTAGTGGCTAAATCGAAACGATGAACAATGAAAGCAATCCAGTGATATTGGGACCCTTAGAACCCGGTTACTTCTAATAGGACAGGTTGAGCCCACCAACTTCAAGAGGGTAATACCCAGACCCCATGCTGGCCTAAACTCTAAGGGTTTCTCTTGTGTGACTTGCGTGCCTTCGTACTTGACTACTTGCATGCTTGTTATCTGACACATGAACTACTTGCAGGTTTTGTTTATAGTCCTTAATAGGGACTCATAACAGGGTATACTAAGTTTCTTGTAGGTTTTGTTTATAGTCCTTAATTGGGACTCATAACAGGGTTTACCGAGTTTCTTGCAGGTTTTGTTTTTAGTCCTTAACTGGGACTCATGACAGGTTTTACTTGAGTTTCTTGCAGGTTTTGTTTATAGTCCTTAATTGGGACTCATAACAGGGTTTACCGAGTTTCTTGCAGGTTTTGTTTTTAGTCCTTAACTGGGACTCATGACAGGTTTTACTTGAGTTTCTTGCAGGTTTTGGTTTGCAGTCCTTAATTAGGACTCATAACAGGGTTTACCGAGTTTCTTGCAGGTTTTGTTTTTAGTCCTTAACTGGGACTCATGACAGGTTTTACTTGAGTTTCTTGCAGGTTCCTGTTTATAGTCCTTAATAAGGGCTCGTAACAGGGTTTATTCATATTACCCCATGCATCATGACATCATACCATTGCATACATCCTAACCCATTTCAAGGATCTCAAGGGCTTGTGATGCAGGTCATGATGAATCAAACATCTAGCAAGGGGCAAAGAGGGTTTATTTTCCTCTAGCCAAAGTTGTCAGGGGCTATGACCCACTTGATATGGTGAGCTCTGACTCTTGAAGAAGGTTCCCCTAACCAAGGTTGTTTGGAAACCAAAACCAGACATGATGACTAAAGTCAGGGGCTATGACCCACTTGATATGGCGAGCTTTGACACTGGAAGAAGATTGCCCTAGCCAAGGATGTCAGGGGCTATGACCCACTGGATATGGTGAGCCTTTGACCCTTGAAAAAGGACTCTCAACAAATATGAAGTTCCTTCAATCAAGCTACCGGATCCCAGCTCTAACAATTTTCTTGTTTATCCCGCGAGGTCCTTGAAAACATTACATGCATATCATACATATCATTGCATTGCAGGTATCCTTGTTGCAGGTCACTTACCCTCTCCGCTGTTTATTTCAGCAATGGCTTCCCAACAAGATAACCAGGACTTTCTTGCTCAAGAGACCTGGTTCGGGGAAATCCTCCTGAATCTACCCAAGGGGCAGGAGGAGCTAAGGACACTTCTCATGGAGACTTTGGTCAGGAACGGTGCTGAGGATGAACGGCTGAAACATCTGCAAGCTGAAATGGGTACAATGAAAGCCCAGATGCTGGGGCAGGTGACTGCAATTCAAGGCTTAGCTCAAAGACAAGATGAGCTCGGGGTTCTCATCAACCAACTGCTTCGGGATAACCAACTGGGGCAAACATCTAAGGTTGAAGGGCCAATCATCATTCAACCATCTTTGAGACAAGGAGGTAAGGGGAGAGTTCCTCAAATAGCTCAAGTGTCACAAATTCAGCATCAACCTCACCGACTTCAGCCAGACAAGTCCAGGAGGCAATTCACCCCACTCAACATGTCGTTGTTTCCAGCTTTACAACGCCTGTTGAGATTGAATCTGATCACATTAAGGGCTCATCCCCGGAACCCCAACACAGCATCTCCTATCTATGATCCAAACAAAAGGTGTGCCTACCACTCTGCCTGTCCAGGACATGATACAAATGAGTGTTAGGCTCTGAGGAACAAGATCCAGGACCTGATTGATGAAGGGGCATTGGAGTTCACACAAGATGGTCAGGCTGAGTTTTTCTACCATCCCTCCAAGGCTCACCATTTGAAGTGACAAACCCTGAGACGAAAAGACTTTTGTTCATTCGAATGTTCAAGTTTCAATTTTCTTTTGTTCAAACATTTACTCATGTTAAACATTGTTATTTCATTAATGCATCACATATGTCTGTTCTGAAACAATATATTCGTATTCACTAAATGCAAATTATTTTCATATTTTTTCTGATGGTCAACTCTCAATTAATAATTCTAAGCCTCTTGAGGGAGGATGACGAAAACGATACCACAATCTACAGTATGCTTTTGAACAGACCCCGCTGATGAGGTACAAGCATTGTTTCAATCCCTAAACACTGGAGTTATAAGGAAGATAATCCCTCGTCAACCCCTCTGAGCCAAAGAAGTAGAAGTTTTTATTTTCGAAAATCAAAACCCATAATCATAACCTGGGGCAGGGTAGTTCTCTCAGTTGATCCAAGTGCATAACGAATGGCAGCAAAAATTCCTTACAAAACAAAAGACAGTGATGGTTCCCTACAATCATAAAGACAGGCAGTCGTTATCAAAAATCATAAATGAAAAGCCCAATAAGTCAAAACCTACGAAGGGGACTTACGAAACTGGGGCATCCCGCTGACTGTAATTCCAAAAAGGAAACAGCTCAGGCAAAAAATAGGGATAACAAAAAAAATCAGACAAGAAAGAGGTCTTACAAACCCTCAACAAAAAAAAGGGAATGACTGCCTATTCAAAATAAGTTATCAACATCCGAATCATCACCAGAAAATCAGAGCAAAGACTCAAACAAGGTCTAACGTATGATCAACTGAGTTTAGGTTTGGAGAACATTACGAAGAGCGGGTGGGTACAAATAAAATTTGAGCCTTTATCCTTTGTTTCTTAAACCGTGAACCAAGCCACGTTATAACCCTTAAAAGTCCTAGCTGAAGCATGGGTTAGTTCGAAAGCGTACTGTGACGAAAGGTATCCTGACTCCTTAAGGCCTACAGTAAAATAACGAGTTGACATCACGTTTTACAAACATTCATTTGTTTTATGAAAAAAGAACGCATTTTCAAAATCTTCAAGACAGACATAAGCTTTGCATTTTTGATATAACATTGTTTGCATATGACTCTTTGTTTGAACAGCAGAAGTTCGCACGATGAATGCCTAATGAACAGAAGTACCTCCAATCAAGGGGCAGACATGAGCATGGTCCATCATCTGGGGCAGTCCAATCAAGATTCGGAGAATCTCTCAAAGGCCAAATAGCCTGGGGCAAATCTCCTCCTGAGTCACTGGGGGCATTTCAACAACGAATCTGGCTTGATCAAACACCTTCTGGTGGCACGACAAAACACTTATAACAGGGGCAACTCCCTACATTTTGAGAACGGACATAGTCGGAAAAATACTACGCACAATCAAAGACCCGCTAGGTTGACATACCTAGTGTTGTACCCCAAAATTTGCCCTCCCATATTCTCCAAGATTTGACAAGTCAAGGTCACAAAATTCCCCAAGGGTTGTGCAGCTCAACTGTCTCCTAGACAGTCAAAACTAGGGTTTGAGTCCTGATCAAGAAAAGGAACTTTTCAAAGGCCCAATCAAGTCTCATATGCCTACAAAGATGGTCAAATATCCTCATGTCAAGTTTCAAGGCATTCAGCTCAAAATTGCACAGTCAAAACCCTAAATTGCACTACAGTCAACTGTAGGGGCAAAATGGTCATTTGACAGTCAAAAGTTCAAATTTTTGGTCAACATATCATTTTAAAGCCACAAACATCATTTGATCAATGCTTGATCATGATTCTCAAAATTTGGCTCAGAAATCATCAAAGATGCAAAAGTTGCTATATTTGGACAACTGAAAAAGTCAACTGAAATTGACCAAGGCATAACTTTCACATGGATTATCAGAAAAATTCCATCCAAAGCTCATTTTGAAGAGAAAGACATTTCCTACGATTCATCTTCATGTTCCAAGTCCAAGAAATGCTCTCACAAAAAGTTATCAATTTCAACATTATAGGTCATTTTCAAAAGTCAACAAAAAGTGACTTTAAGTCAAAGGCCATAACTTGAGATTGGTAAATCAAAATGACATGGGACCAAAGGCATTGGTTAAAGGACTCAAAGACCTTTCCAAAATGTCCAAGAACATGTGAAAAGCTTAAAAATTGACCAAGTTATGCCTTGTGGAAGTTGGGAAATTTTTGGAAATTTTTGAAAGTTAACATTGATGCAAAAGGCCTAAATTTGCTATTGGGCCCAATTTTCTTCCAAGTTTCTTCATGCCAAGCCTATGCACGACCACTAGGCCCAAAGGGAAGTATTCTCATATTTTTTAATTATTTATTTGAATTAATATTAATTTATATTCATTTAAATGATTTTAATATATGAAAAATATCAACCTTAACCTAAACAAATCTTTTTAAACATGTTTGGATTCAATATTTCGTGCATATCCCATTTAGGAAAGTTTTGGATTGATTTGGACCTAATTGACACAAAGAACATGAAAAAAGATGTGAAAAGATTCTTAACAAAATCAATTATCAAAAACCATTAATTCATGAGATTTTGTACAGCTTTTCCAACTTAAATCATTCCTTACATATACTACAACACAACCCTAATCATACAAGACTGAAAGCTGCGCATAACCAAGCCTTTGCATATTGAAAAATTCTCCTAAAAAACTCAATACTGAAATCTAGGTTTTAGGTGGATTCAAGCTTTGATTTTTGTTTCATTAGCATCCTGAGATATTCCAAAACGTTTCTCAATCAAAAACAACAAGCAAAACACCTTGAATCGGTACCTCTAAGTCAAACCGAACCAAGAAAATTTTGAATTCGCATAGCACGATTTAAGCATCCTCATGCATTTTTCTTCATGGATTCTTGTTTATAATCATGTTTCTATGCTAACCAATAGGTTTAATTGTGTTTTTCTGTACCATAGGCGATTATGCCATGTATGTTTTCTAGGGTTTGCAGGCTTGCTAATTTGGGGCTTTTGACATAACGTAAAATTGGAGCTCCAGACCTTTGCCATTGCATTGAGCACGACCAAACGAAAAGCTTCCAACCCTCGCGCTCAATTTATGAGCGTCGAGGGTCTAATCGCTATTTTTTGATATATAGCTTTAGGCCACGCTCCATAAACCGTTGCTGTATTGTTTATATTATAGGGGACGTGAAGAAGATGAAGTGGTGGCAGCCTGTGATTCGCCAGTTTGAATTTTCGCGCGAAGTTCCAAAGCACTAACGCGTTATTATTATATTGTTATTTGTTTATTATATATTAAATGAAGATCACATGGCTCAGTGGCAGGGATAGAAGCGTGCAATCTCCAAGACCTGGGTTCAAGTCCCAGGTCTGTATATTTGCTATATTATTTTTCAAATCAAATTCACATGCAGGCCTAACGTGAACGTTCACCATACACACTCAATATCCATCGCCCACGCATCCTGGAGATTTAGATCAAGGGTCAAGATTTAAGATGCACCATGCACCAGGTCAAAGCGCTGACACCTGATCCAAGAAAGTCAACGAATCAACTCTTATTGGGCCAGGCTTTTTCAGATTTGAACCTCCTTATTTGGGGCAACACCCCACCCTGGTTTGATTATTTATTTTTATTGTTTTAACTATTATATTAATTATTTTTATTGCTTTAATTAATTAATTTATTTTTTTTCTATAAAATATAAAAACATTATAAAAATCAGAAAATACAAAAAAAAACATAATATTTATTTCATTATAATTATTTTTCATAAATAAATTAGAATGTAAATTATGTAGTGTTTTTTAGGTTTAATTTTAATTCCTTTCTAATAGAAATCCAAAAATGTAGAATTTAGGTTTTAATTGTTAATTCTTTTTATTTCCCTTTTTTTCCACAATAATAATAATTATTTATTTATTTATTTTCCTATTTAAATTGTACATAAATGAATTAGGTTAACTTAGGTCATATTTTAATTCTTTCTTAATAAATAAAAAAATATTAGAATTAGGGTTTGCCGTTTAATTTAATTTTAATTAATTCTCCTTTTTTCTCATTAAATCTAAAAAACACAAAAATATCATTCTCATTTAATTTTAATTTTTAAATCCTTATTAATTTTAATTATTTGCAAAAAGGGTCCAACGCCCTAGTTTCGTTTTAATTTGCGCATTTATCTTATGTCGTTTAATTATAATTATGTAATTGTCCCTAAGCCATGTAATTTACTTTTCGCACTTTATTTCTTCGCATTATTTATTTTTCCGCTAAATCGGGTCCGGTTTAATTTTGGCGATGTGGACCCGCGCCATTTGTAATAGTTTAGATTTATTTCCTCGCAAAATATTTAACTGTTAACCAAGCATGAAAGAATGAATGTCTTAATAAAATCAAGCGTAGAACACGACGAACATGACAAGACAAATGAACTGAAACATGACACACAATTCGCACACACCACCCCTAGGGTACGCCTCACTGTTGCCTTTCGAAAGGTGATCGTCGAGTAGAGGATGTCTTAGTAAGTCCTCATGATCCGGGAACCTGGCATGAGGGTAGCTTCTAAGGTGTCTTCCTATTGCTCTGGTGATCACCATGTCCCTAAAATCGAATTGACCCGAACACCTCCAACGGTGGTGCTACCTACCTCTCAATGGTGGGATGGCACTACTTTTAAGGACATCTACACAGACGAATTCCTTAGGGTAGGTAGGTTCTCAAGGATACTTGCTCTAATTTCAAAAACAAACAAAAAAACTTTTCACACTGACACTTTTCAAAAGCTTTCAAAGCAAACTTTTCAAACACTCTGACGTACGAGTCGATCTGAAATTTTTCAAAGAACTTTTTAAACCCACATTGAAAAGCACGCAAAATATTTTGAAAACACATTGAGCAAGTATCTAAGAGCCCATGGATAACCATGGATAGAAAGGGTGCTAACACCTTCCCTTTCTATAACCTACCTCCCGAACCGAGAGCAATCTCTTTAAGGAATTTTTCTGTGCTTTTGTCCTTTCCTATTGGAGAAAATAAAAGACGGTGGCGACTCTTGCTTCCGCGACATTTCGCGAACCAGCGTTAAACAGTCAGTTCCAGATCCACCGATCACAGAACTGGCGACTCTGCTGGGGAAATAAACTTAAAGTGAGGTGTACCTTAGGGCTAGGTCATAACTGTGTTTTCACTTGTATTGTTTTGCTTGCTTTATTATTGTGGGTTGCATCGGAGATACATAGATCCTAACCCGGATCTGGGGATACCCTGTTAGGTAGCATAAGCTGTGAGGGACCTGTCCGGCGTAGACCGACACAGGTGAAGCAGTGGCTACGTTGGTGTGACACCTTAGTCTGTACCGATATCCCTTGTGTCGCAACGAGGAGAATATGGGTCTTCTAAGGAGTCATTAAGCACCAACAACCTTAGAACCTTAATTGACACAACTTGGCCTTTAGAACAGTAGCAGTATGCTACGCCCATTGAGGCTAAACTCTCGTGATGGTTCTGGCCGCAAGAAAAGATTGCGATGCTGGAGTTATGACCGATTGAGGGTAGTCAATGATATTGGGATCCTCTAAGAACCCGGTTACCTTTGATTAGGACAGGTATGAACCAACAAACTGAAAGAGGGTAGTACCTAGACCTCATGCTGGCCTAAACTTTAGGGGCTTGCCTTGTGTGACTTGTGTGCCTTACCATGTTTGCCTTTGTATCTGTATGTGGTGTGCTTTATCATAACATCATAGCATCATGAGCATTGCATGCATAAGAACTGACCATTTCAAAGACAAGAGGGTTTCATCTTTGCTCTGTTTTGTAGGACACTATGATGCCTGTGCGAAGGAATACTATCCGGTTCAACTTTGTTCGTTCACCTGAGTTGATTGATGAGTTGGTTAGCAGAATTCCAAACACCACTTCCTTCATTCAGAGGCATGGTTCTCTTCTCAGTTTAGTCACTGCAAAGCGGGATCAACAGTTGATGAGTGTTCTGACCCAGTTCTATGACCCTCAGTACCAGTGTTTTACCTTTCAAGACTTCCAGCTGGTCCCTACCCTGGAAGAGTTCTCTAATCTGCTTGGTATCCCTATCTTGGATCAGACTCCCTTTACTGGTTGGGAAAAGACCCTCAGGCTTGAAGACATTGCTGCAGCTCTCCCTTTGACCCATCAAGAGGTAACAGACAACTGGGTAACTAGAAGCGGAGTTAAGGGTTTCTTGGCCAAGTTTCTGATTGGTAAAGCTAACAGCTTCTGGAATGACTTGGACTTTAGGGCATATGAAGACATCTTGGCTCTCCTAATCTATGGGTTGGTCCTGTTTCCTAATCCTGACAACTTCATCAATGTCACTTCCATTAGGATCTTTATGTCTCAGAATCCTGTGCCCACTCTCTTGGGTGACATCTTGCAACAACTTCATGCCCGTACTACCCGAAGACGAGGAACCCTATGGTGTTGTATCCCTTTGTTGGTGAGGTGGTTTATTTCGCACCTCCCTAAGTTCGTACTGAAGAACCAAGAAGGAAGAGGTTGGGCTCACAGGTTAATGTCTCTCACCGATAAAGACATCATTTGGACTTGCAGAGGTTTGGATGAGATAGCTATTATTGATCGATGCGGGGAGTATCCTAATGTTCCTCTGATTGGTACTCAAGGAGGGATCTCGTACAATCCGTGTCTAGCACTCCGTCAGTTTGGAAGAGCAAGAAGAGCAGGCCCCCATGAGATGTTGGTGCCTCACATCAGTTTCGAGTTTCAGGTGGATAGTGACGAGCTACGGCATAGGTTCATCAAGGCTTGTGAGAAGGTTCATAAAGCTGACCCACAAGAGCTAGGGCCAAAGACTTCTCTACCTATGGAAGCCTACTACAAATGGGTCCGCATCCGTGCTCAGAAGTTAGGTATGCCGTATGAAGCTGTCAGACCCGTCATTCTTGAGTGTCCTGATAAAGATGGTGTTCCTCCAACTGTCCTTCCTCCTCAGATACCTACTGATTATGAGACATTGAAGAGATCTTGGTCACAACTGCAAGAAGAACGGGATTCTTACCGGGAAAAGTTCAACGAGCAGGAATCAAAGATCCAGAAGCTGACAAAGCAGTTGGAGAATGAAAGAGCTCTGAATGCCTACCTCCGTACTGAGAAGAGGAGACCATGGGATCAATGAGGAATTCTGAATGTGCCTTTACAGTTTTTATTTCCTTTCCAGTTGTTTCATTTCATGTAAACGCCTAAGGGCAATTTGTTGAATAATCTCAATTGCAAAGTTGAATCTAATAAAGTGTGTTCTTTTTTTGTTTACAAAGTTGATTCCCGATTGTCTTTGAAAACATAATTCATACGCATTTCATACATCATGTGCATAGCAGGTTTTTCCCTTTTTCAGGTTGCTTACAGTTCTTCGTTGTTTATTTCAGCATCATGAACTCCGGATCTGAATCAACTGAGACTTCAATCAAGGCTCTCCAGGCGCAGAATGCGCAGTTTCAAGAACTAATCCTGGGTCTAGCTAAAGGCCAAGAGGAATTGAAGACTATGCTCCTGAAGAAGGAGAAGAAGAAGAAAAGGAGAACTGTTCTATTCAACTCGGGCCGAAGGTTGGGTAATACTCTGCACCAAGAAGAGGTTGTTTCTTCTGTTGGCAAAAGTCCTTCTCAGGCAGAAGTAAAGCTTCCTACTCCAGAAGTCTCCGACAACGAGACAGATTTTGATGAGGAACAGTATCCTCCTGCAGATGACAGGTACAAACAACTGGAAGACAGGTTGAAGGCCATGGAAGTTCAACAGGTACCTGGGCTGGATTTTGGAGATCTGGGTTTGTCGACTGGTGTAATTATCCCGCACAAGTTCAAAGCTCCAACTTTTTCTAAGTATGACGGGGCATCCTGTCCCAAGCTGCATTTGAGGTCCTATGTGCGAAAGATTCAGCCGTACTCTGCGGACAAGAATCTATGGATCCACTTCTTCCAGGAGAGTCTTTCAGGGACTCACCTCGAATGGTTCTATCAGCTGGATGGGACCAAAGTTCGTAACTGGGAGGAGCTGGCTACTGCTTTCTATAAGCAGTATCAGTATAATGCCGACCTTGCCCCCACACGTACCCAACTCCAGGGTATGTCGTTAGGTGCAAGTGAAGGTTTTAAAGAGTACGCGCAGAAGTGGAGAGATCTGGCTGGCAGGGTGCAGCCACCTTTGACTGATCGAGAGTTAGTGGACATGTTCTTGGGGACCCTATCTGGGCCATTCTTTAACCATCTCATTGGGAATTCTTCTGCTGGTTTCACTGATTTGATCTTGACTGGAGAAAGGATTGAAGCTGGGCTGAAATCTGGGAAGATTGCAAAAGGGGCATCACCCTCTAGTTCAGAAAAGAAGCCGTTTAAAAAGGAGTCTAGTGCTGTGTATGGCTCCAGAAAATCAGAAAGACCTGATCACCGCCAATCTGTCAGCGCGGTAATGATCGCTAAGCCTGCTGCCGCTCCCCGGCCAAATAATCCTCAAAGGGTTGATAGACCCCGGAGAGAGTTTACCCGGTTAAGCATGACCCTATCGCAGATTCTGCCACAGCTGCTCGCAACCAATTTGGTATCTGTCAAGGAGGCACCAAAGTTCCCTAACACTACCTCTCCTAAGTACAACCCGAATGCCCGTTGTGCTTACCATTCAGATAGCCCGGGGCATGCCACTGATGACTGTTGGGCACTAAGGAACAAGCTGCAGGACCTCATTGATGCTAAGGAGGTACAATTTGAAGCATCTGACAAGCCTAATGTGGTGACAGCTCCCCTGCCTGCTCATGGAGTTAATGCTATTGGTGATGAAGAGGAAGTGGATGAAGCTGAGTTCGATAGCTGGATTTTCCCGGCAACTGACGGTGGACCCAACAATTGGAGCGCAAAGGACAACCTCCATGTTTCTTTGGTTACTAAGTAATAAATTTCTTTGTTTCATTTTGTAATAAACTATGATAAACTCTATGGCCCGGTGTCTTACCCGAGGCACCGTGGTTCTATTTGTGAGGGCATATGAACTGTCATTTTATACATCATGAATGAAAATCTTGGACTATTTTCGCATTGCAAATATTGTGTTCCTTTTCTATCTTTCCTTTTCCTTTACATAATTATCAAAACAGCTGTATTTACACACACACTCACTCATACAGGTTCCAATCCACTCTGGATTTCGCTGATAACAGCTCTGCTAATGCCAATTATGACTTCGAAAATCCGATCAACTTAGCCGAAGACGAAGGTGAAGATGATTGCGAAGTGCCTGGCGAGCTTGCTAGACTGTTGCTTCAGGAAGAGAGGGCAATTCAACCCCATGAAGAGCCAGTGGAAACTATAAACCTGGGTACTGAGGCAGACAGAAAAGAGGTAAAGATTGGTGCCAACCTAGAGCTCAGCGTGAAGCAACGGTTAACCAAGATGCTGCATAACTATATGGAGATCTTTGCCTGGTCCTACGAAGACATGCCAGGGTTGGATACCGATATTGTTGTCCATCATTTGCCGACTAGGGAAGACTGCCCTCCAGTTAAACAAAAGGTTCGTCGGATGCGTCCAGAGATGTCAGAAAAGATTAAGGCCGAGGTGATGAAACAGTTTGATGCCGGGTTCCTTGCAGTGACTTCTTACCCTCAGTGGGTTGCTAATGTGGTGCCGGTACCTAAAAAGGACGGCAAGGTCAGAATGTGTGTTGATTACAGGGATCTAAACAGGGCCAGCCCCAAGGATGACTTCCCCTTACCTCACATTGATGTCCTTGTGGATAATACAGCTCAGCACAAGGTATTCTCTTTCATGGATGGCTTTTCAGGCTACAATCAGATCAAGATGGCACCTGAAGACATGGAAAAGACTACATTTGTTACTCAGTGGGGCACCTTCTGTTACAAGGTCATGCCGTTCGGATTAAAGAATGCTGGGGCAACCTACCAGCGTGCCATGGTTGCCTTATTTCATGATATGATCCATCATGAGATCGAAGTGTATGTGGACGACATGATCGCTAGGTCCCAGACTGAGGAAGAGCATCTAGATCATCTACAGAAGTTGTTTGACCGGTTGAAACTATACAAGCTGAGATTGAACCCGAACAAGTGCACCTTCGGGGTAAGATCGGGAAAGTTACTAGGCTTCGTGGTCAGTGATAAAGGTATTCAAGTGGACCCTGCTAAGGTCAAAGCTATTCAAGAGATGCCAGTTCCTAAGACAGAGAAGGAAGTCAGAGGCTTTTTAGGACGCCTGAATTACATCGCTCGATTCATATCTCATTTGACTGCTACCTGTGAGCCAATCTTCAAGCTGCTGAAGAAAGATCAGGTAGTACGTTGGAACGATGAATGTCAGGCTGCTTTCGACAAAATCAAAGAGTATCTCCAAGAACCACCCATCCTCATGCCACCGGTTGAAGGGAGACCTCTGATCCTATATCTGACAGTGCTAGACAACTCAATGGGGTGTGTGCTGGGGCAGCATGACGAGTCTGGCCGAAAAGAGCATGCCATTTATTACCTTAGCAAAAAGTTTACCGACTGTGAGACCCGATACTCACTGCTCGAGAAAACTTGCTGCGCTTTGGTATGGGCTGCTCGCCGGCTGAGACAGTATATGCTGACTCACACTACCTTGTTGATCTCAAAGATGGATCCTATTAAGTACATATTCGAAAAGCCTGCTCTGTCTGGGAGAATTGCAAGATGGCAAATGATCTTGACGGAATACGACATTCAGTACACCACCCAGAAAGCCATCAAAGGGAGTGTATTGGCAGACCACTTAGCTCATCAAGCTGTAGATGACTACCAATCAATGAACTTCGAGTTTCCGGATGAAAGCATCATGATCGTAACTGACTGTGAAGTACCTGGACCGGATGAAGGACCTGAACCAGGATCCCGATGGTCTATGCACTTTGACGGAGCTTCCAATGCTTTGGGAAATGGTATCGGCGCCATAATCATATCTCCACAAGGTACTCATACTCCACTCACTGCCCGGCTGTGTTTCAACTGTACCAACAACATGGCGGAGTATGAGGCATGTATCATGGGTCTTCAAGCTGCGATCGACTTACGGATCAAGTTCCTCAGTGTCTTCGGAGATTCCGCTCTTGTGATCAATCAGATCAAAGGAGAGTGGGATACGAAACATCCAAACTTGCTTCCTTACAGAGAATGTGTGTTGACCCTGATTCCCCACTTCACAGAGATAACCTTTGAGCACTTTCCAAGAGAAGAGAATCAGTTAGCGGACGCGTTAGCTACAATGTCTTCAATGTTCAAGGTCAAATGGGATAATGAAGCTCCCCGGATCATCATCTGGAAATTGGACGAACCGGCATACTGTTGTGATCTCGAAACTGAACTGGTAACTGAGAAGCCTTGGTACCATGAAGTGAAAAGATATCTGGAAGCTCAGGAATACCCTGAAGGTGCCTCTGTCAACGATAAGAAATTCCTGAGGAGGTTTGCAGCCAAATTCTTCCTAAGCAACGGTGTCTTGTACAAGAGAAACCATGATTCAACCTTACTGCGTTGTGTGGACAAGACTGAAGCGGAAAGAATCATGGAAGAGATACATGAAGGGACCTTTGGTACGCATTCCAGTGGACACACCATGGCTAAGAAGATCCTACGGGCAGGATATTACTGGTCCACAATGGAAGCTGATTGCTACCAACACTCCAGGACATGCCACAAGTGCCAGATCTATGCGGATAAGGTGCATGTTCCTCCGGTTCCCCTGAATGTTCTGACTGCGCCTTGGCCGTTTGCAATGTGGGGCATAGATATGATTGGCGAGATCAGACCTACGGCATCCAACGGACATCGCTTCATCCTAGTGGCGATTGATTATTTTACGAAGTGGGTTGAGGCAGCATCCTATGCTACGGTAACCAAGACTGTTGTGGCACGGTTCATTCGGCACAACCTGATCTGTCGATACGGCGTCCCTGAACGGATTATTACGGACAACGGTACCAATCTAAACAATAAGATGATTGCTGAGCTCTGCGAACAGTTCAAGATACAGCACCACAATTCTTCTCCTTACAGACCGAAGATGAATGGGGCTGTAGAAGCAGCTAACAAGAACATCAAGAAGATCGTGCAAAAAATGACAGTAACGTACAAAGATTGGCACGAGATGTTACCGTTCGCTCTGCATGGGTACCGTACCTCAGCCAGGACGTCAACCGGGGCAACTCCCTTCTCTCTGGTTTATGGTATGGAGGCAGTCTTGCCGATTGAAGTACAAATTCCCTCTCTCCGGATAATGAAGGATGCAAATCTGAACGAAGATGATTGGATCCAGACACGACTTGATCAACTCAATCTCATTGACGAAAAGAGACTTGCTGCTATCTGTCATGGTCAGACGTATCAGAAACGAATGATCAGGGCATTTAACAAAAAGGTCAGACCACAGGAATATCAAGTTGGGGATCTGGTTGTCAAGAGAATCATCCTTCCTCAGAGTGATCCAAGGGGCAAATGGACCCCTACGTACGAAGGGCCATTTGTGGTTAAGCATGTGTTCTCAGGAGGAGCAATGATCTTAACCAACATGGATGGTGACGACCTTCCTCACCCCGCCAATGCAGACATAGTTAAAAAATACTACGCATGAAAAGAGACCCGCTAGGCTGACATGCCTAGGCAAAAATTAGGGCTTCCCGTCGAACCAAAAGGGTTCGGGCAAAATGTAGGGATGAAAATGAAAAAAATCTGTACACCCGGCAAGTCGAAAACCTGAAAGGGCGGCTTGGGCAAAAATGGGTATCCCGGTGGACTGAAAACCCGAAAGGGCGGTCCAGGCAAAAATTAGGGATAAAGCGTAAAACTATGTCTCATTGATCACTCTGCATCCAGAATCCGGTATCTGCATCAAGTTCAGACGGCATCGATCAGTCAGCTTCACCTTCAACCAAGGTCATCAAGTGATGAGACGCTCGGAGTCATAAAGGCAATAGCAGAATTGAAACCCAGTGGATCATTCATCTTTCACACAGCTGTTTTATTTTCATTTGTACAAAACTTGTATAAATTCTTTTGATCGGCGACGTACCTCTTACTAGGACGTCAGCCTCTTGTACACAAAACGCCTATTTTCAGGCCATTCAAAAATCAATAAAAATATATTTTCAGTTAAACGTGCCAAGTATTTTTCCTTTCTCTGTTTTGTTTTGCGAAGAACGTCCAAGGTTCAATTTGTGATATATGCATTGACAATAATTTGCTAACTCATAAATATTTGCATACGAAACAAAGGAATTCAGTGCAGGTGACACTGGAAACAGGGGCAATAAAAGAGTTGTCTGAGCAGTCTAATTGTTTTATCCTCCAAGGTACCAAGGTAGGTTCAGCTAAAGAACACGGCCAAGTGTATCTTAATCCCCCAGAGAGTGGTTCAACAAGTCAATACATTCTTCGCCAAGCAAAGTCATCAAATATCAAGGAAATTGAGTATCCTCCCGTAGATCTCAATACTCCCCAGCAGCACACATTCTTAACAAGCATCCCCGGCAGTCTTGGTCTAAAGATTGTTCCCCGGCGGTATCTCACTATTCAAAGGAATCACTTCCCAGCATATCAAACTCCCCAGAAGAGTCCAATCCAGCTTCACCAGCAAAGTTGGAAATCATATCCCCAAGCAGTAAGCTTATCCCCAGTAGATTCTGGAAGCTTATCCCTCGCAGAACACGAGCGCGTCGTCCCGGCTTGATTTAAAGAGTTATTTCCGTAACAGGATATAACTGGGTTATCCTCAGCCAAAAGCCACGGAAAGAGCGTTCTCGACAAAGTCTTCCTACCCCAGCGAAGTTTATCAATACTTCCAGCGCAACAAGGATATCCCCAGCATAACTCATCAACAGTATCCCCAGCGGAGTTATCTTCATCAGCTCAGCAAAGCATCGCTATCCCCACAGAGTAGCACTCCCCAGCATGATCGCTAGAGTATCTTTTCTCCCGCGGGAATTATTTCATTTGCCAAGTTTATTCCTCAACGGAGTTGTCTTCCCCTACCGGTATTCTTGCAACAATCATCCACAGCGGAAGCAAAATCTCTTCCTCAACATCAGCCCAGGATATGACTTCCCGGCACCCGTCAAGGATTTATTTTCCTAGACGAAAACATACATAAAACATCACATACATCATTATAGCATGCATGTACACATCATATCATATAAATCGTATCCATGTTTGCTTGATCCATATCATGCATCGCATATAACTGACCTCTACCTTTCAGGAAGGGTGCAGTTGAAATTCCCAAACATATTTCAAAGACTTCTCCAGTCCAGTTAAATCGACTCCAAACAGGTTTTTCTGATAAAGACTCAATAGAAGTTCTCTTATGGTCCCCTCTCCAACGGCGTGTGAGGTGGTAATCCCTTTTTCAGATGTTCTCCTCTCCGGCATGAGCGTGAGGTGATATTCTCTTATGGTCCCCTCTCCAACGGCGTGTGAGGTGGTAATTCCTTCTTCAGATGTTCCCCTCTCCGGCATGAGCGTGAGGTAATATTCTTTTATGGTCCCCTCTCCAACGGCGTGTGAGGTGGTAATTCCTTCTTCAGATATTCTCCTCTCCGGCATGAGCGTGAGGTAATATTCTCTTATGGTCCCCTTTCCGACGGCGTGTGAGGTGGTAATTCCTTCTTCAGATGTTCCCCTCTCCGGCATGAGCGTGAGGTGATATTCTCTTATGGTCCCCTCTCCAACGGCGTGTGAGGTGGTAATTCCTTCTTCAGATGTTCCCCTCTCCGGCATGAGCGTGAGGTAATATTCTCTTATGGTCCCCTCTCCGACGGTGAGCGTGAGGTGGTAATTCCTTTTTCAAGATGTTTTCCTCTCCGACGATGAGCGTGAGGTGATAGTCTCTTATGGTCCCCTCTCCAACGGCGTGTGAGGTGGTAATTCCTTCTTCAGATGTTTCCTCTCCGGCATGAGCGTGAGGTGATATCTCCTTTCAGATTATAATTTCCTATAGTTCCCTCTCCAGCGGTGAGTAAGGTGACTCCCTTCGAGATTATAATGTCCTTTGGTTCTCTTCCTGACACTACGAAGATGGTAATCCTCACCAAGATTTTCTCAACGAGCGTTGTTGAAGTTTGAAATCATTCAGGATTCTCTTACCATTCATGCTAAGGCAGTAACCATCTCTGGTTCATTCATCAGCGTTTGAAGCTCCAGACTCAGCTCCTGTAATCAGTCAGGACACATCTATATCAAGCATCTAAAATCAGCTCCTGCGACGTGTCAGGTACTCATTTTTCTGTTTTACAGGTATGCAGGTTCTCGCTAAGGAATCTCCTACGCGATCAATGTCCAGATGGCATCTATAAGCCCATCATCCTATCCAAGCAACATCCAAATGGCATCTATAAGCCCATTCCCTCATCATCACTGCTACTATGTGAGCGCAAATTTCTGGGCACTTTAGTGTTCAATCATCTTTTACCCTCGGATTACGAAAGGCACGTCAGCCAATCTGCATCCTCAGGTCTAAGAAGATTGAACAGGGGCAACTGTTGTACCCCAAAATTTGCCCTCCCATATTCTCCAAGATTTGACAAGTCAAGGTCACAAAATTCCCCAAGGGTTGTGCAGCTCAACTGTCTCCTAGACAGTCAAAACTAGGGTTTGAGTCCTGATCAAGAAAAGGAACTTTTCAAAGGCCCAATCAAGTCTCATATGCCTACAAAGATGGTCAAATATCCTCATGTCAAGTTTCAAGGCATTCAGCTCAAAATTGCACAGTCAAAACCCTAAATTGCACTACAGTCAACTGTAGGGGCAAAATGGTCATTTGACAGTCAAAAGTTCAAATTTTTGGTCAACATATCATTTTAAAGCCACAAACATCATTTGATCAATGCTTGATCATGATTCTCAAAATTTGGCTCAGAAATCATCAAAGATGCAAAAGTTGCTATATTTGGACAGCTGAAAAAGTCAACTGAAATTGACCAAGGCATAACTTTCACATGGATTATCAGAAAAATTCCATCCAAAGCTCATTTTGAAGAGAAAGACATTTCCTACGATTCATCTTCATGTTCCAAGTCCAAGAAATGCTCTCACAAAAAGTTATCAATTTCAACATTATAGGTCATTTTCAAAAGTCAACAAAAAGTGACTTTAAGTCAAAGGCCATAACTTGAGATTGGTAAATCAAAATGACATGGGACCAAAGGCATTGGTTAAAGGACTCAAAGACCTTTCCAAAATGTCCAAGAACATGTGAAAAGCTTAAAAATTGACCAAGTTATGCCTTGTGGAAGTTGGGAAATTTTTGGAAATTTTTGAAAGTTAACATTGATGCAAAAGGCCTAAATTTGCTATTGGGCCCAATTTTCTTCCAAGTTTCTTCATGCCAAGCCTATGCACGACCACTAGGCCCAAAGGGAAGTATTCTCATATTTTTTAATTATTTATTTGAATTAATATTAATTTATATTCATTTAAATGATTTTAATATATGAAAAATATCAACCTTAACCTAAACAAATCTTTTTAAACATGTTTGGATTCAATATTTCGTGCATATCCCATTTAGGAAAGTTTTGGATTGATTTGGACCTAATTGACACAAAGAACATGAAAAAAGATGTGAAAAGATTCTTAACAAAATCAATTATCAAAAACCATTAATTCATGAGATTTTGTACAGCTTTTCCAACTTAAATCATTCCTTACATATACTACAACACAACCCTAATCATACAAGACTGAAAGCTGCGCATAACCAAGCCTTTGCATATTGAAAAATTCTCCTAAAAAACTCAATACTGAAATCTAGGTTTTAGGTGGATTCAAGCTTTGATTTTTGTTTCATTAGCATCCTGAGATATTCCAAAACGTTTCTCAATCAAAAACAACAAGCAAAACACCTTGAATCGGTACCTCTAAGTCAAACCGAACCAAGAAAATTTTGAATTCGCATAGCACGATTTAAGCATCCTCATGCATTTTTCTTCATGGATTCTTGTTTATAATCATGTTTCTATGCTAACCAATAGGTTTAATTGTGTTTTTCTGTACCATAGGCGATTATGCCATGTATGTTTTCTAGGGTTTGCAGGCTTGCTAATTTGGGGCTTTTGACATAACGTAAAATTGGAGCTCCAGACCTTTGCCATTGCATTGAGCACGACCAAACGAAAAGCTTCCAACCCTCGCGCTCAATTTATGAGCGTCGAGGGTCTAATCGCTATTTTTTGATATATAGCTTTAGGCCACGCTCCATAAACCGTTGCTGTATTGTTTATATTATAGGGGACGTGAAGAAGATGAAGTGGTGGCAGCCTGTGATTCGCCAGTTTGAATTTTCGCGCGAAGTTCCAAAGCACTAACGCGTTATTATTATATTGTTATTTGTTTATTATATATTAAATGAAGATCACATGGCTCAGTGGCAGGGATAGAAGCGTGCAATCTCCAAGACCTGGGTTCAAGTCCCAGGTCTGTATATTTGCTATATTATTTTTCAAATCAAATTCACATGCAGGCCTAACGTGAACGTTCACCATACACACTCAATATCCATCGCCCACGCATCCTGGAGATTTAGATCAAGGGTCAAGATTTAAGATGCACCATGCACCAGGTCAAAGCGCTGACACCTGATCCAAGAAAGTCAACGAATCAACTCTTATTGGGCCAGGCTTTTTCAGATTTGAACCTCCTTATTTGGGGCAACACCCCACCCTGGTTTGATTATTTATTTTTATTGTTTTAACTATTATATTAATTATTTTTATTGCTTTAATTAATTAATTTATTTTTTTTCTATAAAATATAAAAACATTATAAAAATCAGAAAATACAAAAAAAAACATAATATTTATTTCATTATAATTATTTTTCATAAATAAATTAGAATGTAAATTATGTAGTGTTTTTTAGGTTTAATTTTAATTCCTTTCTAATAGAAATCCAAAAATGTAGAATTTAGGTTTTAATTGTTAATTCTTTTTATTTCCCTTTTTTTCCACAATAATAATTATTATTTATTTATTTATTTTCCTATTTAAATTGTACATAAATGAATTAGGTTAACTTAGGTCATATTTTAATTCTTTCTTAATAAATAAAAAAATATTAGAATTAGGGTTTGCCGTTTAATTTAATTTTAATTAATTCTCCTTTTTTCTCATTAAATCTAAAAAACACAAAAATATCATTCTCATTTAATTTTAATTTTTAAATCCTTATTAATTTTAATTATTTGCAAAAAGGGTCCAACGCCCTAGTTTCGTTTTAATTTGCGCATTTATCTTATGTCGTTTAATTATAATTATGTAATTGTCCCTAAGCCATGTAATTTACTTTTCGCACTTTATTTCTTCGCATTATTTATTTTTCCGCTAAATCGGGTCCGGTTTAATTTTGGCGATGTGGACCCGCGCCATTTGTAATAGTTTAGATTTATTTCCTCGCAAAATATTTAACTGTTAACCAAGCATGAAAGAATGAATGTCTTAATAAAATCAAGCGTAGAACACGACGAACATGACAAGACAAATGAACTGAAACATGACACACAATTCGCACACACCACCCCTAGGGTACGCCTCACTGTTGCCTTTCGAAAGGTGATCGTCGAGTAGAGGATGTCTTAGTAAGTCCTCATGATCCGGGAACCTGGCATGAGGGTAGCTTCTAAGGTGTCTTCCTATTGCTCTGGTGATCACCATGTCCCTAAAATCGAATTGACCCGAACACCTCCAACGGTGGTGCTACCTACCTCTCAATGGTGGGATGGCACTACTTTTAAGGACATCTACACAGACGAATTCCTTAGGGTAGGTAGGTTCTCAAGGATACTTGCTCTAATTTCAAAAACAAACAAAAAAACTTTTCACACTGACACTTTTCAAAAGCTTTCAAAGCAAACTTTTCAAACACTCTGACGTACGAGTCGATCTGAAATTTTTCAAAGAACTTTTTAAACCCACATTGAAAAGCACGCAAAATATTTTGAAAACACATTGAGCAAGTATCTAAGAGCCCATGGATAACCATGGATAGAAAGGGTGCTAACACCTTCCCTTTCTATAACCTACCTCCCGAACCGAGAGCAATCTCTTTAAGGAATTTTTTTGTGCTTTTGTCCTTTCCTATTGGAGAAAATAAAAGACGGTGGCGACTCTTGCTTCCGCGACATTTCGCGAACCAGCGTTAAACAGTCAGTTCCAGATCCACCGATCACACCTAGGCAAAAATTAGGGCTTCCCGGCGAACCAAAAGGGTTCGGGCAAAATGAAGGGATGAAATGAAAAATCTGTACACCCGGCAAGTCGAAAACCTGAAAAGGCGGCTTGGGCAAAAATGGGTATCCCGGTGGACTGAAAACCCGAAAGGGCGGTCCAGGCAAAAGTTAGGGATCAAAGCGTACGACTATGTCCTGTCATCTTATCACCTGCCTACCAGAAGAAGGTTTGTCCATCAACCACTATCAGCACCCCACAGATGCCTTCTCCCATATAAACAGGGGCAATAAAGATTTGTCTGAGCAGTCCAATTGTTCTATCCTCCAAGGTACCAAGGTAGGTTCAGCTAAAGAACATGACCAGTACATCTTAAATTCCCCAGAGAGTCAGCAGTCAGTGCATTCTTCTCCAAGCTATTGTCAAATCTCAAGGAAATTGAGTATTCTCCCGTAGATCTCAATACTTCCCCAGCAGCATATATTCTTAACAAGCATCACCGGCAGTCTCGGCCTAAAGATTGTTCCCCGGCGGTATACCAACATTCAAAGGAATCACTCCCCCGCAGTTCCAAAACCCCCCAGGAGAGTCCAATCCAGTTTCCCCAGGAAAGTTGGAGTCCATCTCCCCAAGCAGTAAGCTTATCCCCAGTAGATTCTGGAAGCTTATCCTCGCAAAGCACGAACGCGTTTCCCGGCTTTATTTAAAGAGTTATTTCCGTACTAGGATATAACTGGGTTATCCTCAGCCAAAAGCCACGGAAAGAGCGTCCTCGACGAAATCCTCTTATCCCCAGCAAACTATTATCAACACTCAGCAAGACATCCCTCTTCCCACAGAGTATTGCTTCCCAGCATGGTCGCTAGAGTATCTTTTCTCCCCGCAGAATCTTCCATTTGCCAAGTTTATTCCGCAACGGAGTCATCTTCTCCTACCGGTATTCTTGCAGTCATCATCCCCAGCGGAAGCAAAATCTATTCCTCAACATCAGCCCAGGATACGACTTCCCGGCACCCGTCAAGGATTCACTTTCCTAGACAAAAACACACATAAAACATCACATACATCATTATAACATGCATAAACACATCATATCATACAAGTCTCATTTATATTGAGAACATCATTGCTTGATCCATATCATGCATTGCATATGACTGACCTTTACCTTTCAGGAAAGATGCAGTTGAAATTCTCAATCACATTCTAAGACCTAGACCGGTTCAGTTAAATCGACCCTAAGATTTTCCTGATGCTTATCCAGTCAAAGACCTTCTCTGGTTCAGTCAGATCGACCCTAAGATCTCCCTGATGCTTATCCAGTTGGAGATATTCCAAGACCTAGACCGGTTCAGTTAAATCGACCCTAAGATTTTCCTGATGCTTATCCAGTCAAAGGCCTTCTCTGGTTCAGTCAGATCGACCCTAAGATCTCCCTGATGCTTATCCAGTTGAAGATATTCCAAGACCTTGTCCGGTTCAGTTAAATCGACCCTAAGATTTTCCTGATGCTTATCCAGTCAAAGGCCTTCTCTGGTTCAGTCAGATCGACCCTAAGATCTCCCTGATGCTTATCCAGTTGAAGATATTTCAAGACCTTGTCCGGTTCAGTTAAATCGACCCTAAGATTTTCCTGATTCTTATCCAGTCAAAGGCCTTCTCTGGTTCAGTCAGATCGACCCTAAGATCTCCCTGATGCTTATCCAGTTGAAGATATTCCAAGACCTTGTCCGGTTCAGTTAAATCGACCCTAAGATTTTCCTGATGCTTATCCAGTCAAAGGCCTTCTCTGGTTCAGTCAGATCGACCCTAAGATCTCCCTGATGCTTATCCAGCTGAAGATATTTCAAGACCTAGACCGGTTCAGTTAGATCGACCCTAAGATTTTCCTGATGCTTATCCAGTCAAAGGCCTTCTCTGGTTCAGTCAGATCGACCCCAAGATCTCCCTGATGCTTATCCAGTTGAAGATATTTCAAGACCTAGACCGGTTCAGTTAGATCGACCCTAAGATTTTCCTGATGCTTATCCAGTCAAAGGCCTTCTCTGGTTCAGTCAGATCGACCCTAAGATCTCCCTGATGCTTATCCAGTTGAAGATATTTCAAGACCTTGTCCGGTTCAGTTAAATCGACCCTAAGATTTTCCTGATGCTTATCCAGTCAAAGGCCTTCTCTGGTTCAGTCAGATCGACCCTAAGATCTCCCTGATGCTTATCCAGCTGAAGATATTTCAAGACCTAGACCGGTTCAGTTAGATCGACCCTAAGATTTTCCTGATGCTTATCCAGTCAAAGGCCTTCTCTGGTTCAGTCAGATCGACCCCAAGATCTCCCTGATGCTTATCCAGTTGAAGATATTCCAAGACCTTGTCCGTTTCAGTTAAATCGACCCTAAGATTTTCCTGATTCTTATCCAGTCAAAGGCCTCCCCTGGTTCAGTCAGATCGACCCTAAGATCTCCCTGATTCTTATCCCAGTAGAAGACACCCAAGATTTTTCTCAACGAGCGTTGTTGAAGTTAAAGTCGCCCAAGATTCTCTTACGTTCATACTAAGGCAGTAACCATACCTGGTTCATTCATCATCTTTTGAAGCTCCAGATTCAGCTCCTGTAATCAGTCAGGACACATCTATACCAAGCATCTGAAAATTAGCTCCTGCAACGTGTCAGGTACTCATTTGTTCTTTTGCAGGTATGCAGGTTCTCGCTAAGGAATCTCCTACGCGATCAACATCCAGATGGCATCTATAAGCCCATCATCCTATCCAGCAATCTCCAAATGGCATCTATAAGCCCATTCCCCCATCACTGCTAACATGTGAGCGCAAATTTCTGGGCACTCTAGTGTCCAATCATCTTCTACCCTCGGATTACGAAAGGCACGTCAGCCAATCTGCATCCTCAGGTCTAAGAAGATTGAACAGGGGCAACTGTTGCACCCCAAAATTTGCCCTCCCATATTCTCCAAGAGATTGCCAAGCCAAGCTGCAAAATTCCCCAAAGGTTGCACAGTGCAAAAGTCTCCTACACAGTCAAAACTAGGGTTTGTGTTCTGATCAAGAAAAGGAAGTTTCCAAAGGCCCAATCAAGTCTCATATGCCTACAAATATGGTCAAGCATCCTCATGTCAAGTTTCAAGGCATTCAGTACAAAATTGCACAGTCAAAAACCCTAGATTGCACTACAGTCAACTGTAGGGGCAAAATGGTCATTTGACAGTCAAAAGTTCAAATTTTTGGTCAACATATCATTTTGAAGCCACAAACATCATTTGATCAATGCTTGATCATGATTCTCAAAATTTGGCTCAGAAATCATCAAAGATGCAAAAGTTTCCTTATTTGGACAGTTGGAAAAGTCAACTGAAATTGACCAGGGCATAACTTTCACATGGATTATCAGAAAAATTACATCCAAAGCTCATTTTGAAGAGAAAGACATTTCCTACAACTCATCTTCATACTTCAAGTCCAAGAAATGCTCTCACAAAAAGTTATCAATTTCAACATTATAGGTCATTTTCAAAAGTCAACAAAAAGGGACTTTCAGTCAAAGGCCATAACTTGAGATTGGTAAATCAAAATGACATCGGACCAAAGACATTGGTTAGAGGACTCAAAGACCTTTCCAAAATGTCCAAGAACATGAGAAAAGCTTAAAAATTGAGCAAGTTATGCCTTGTGGAAGTTGGGAAATTTTTGGATATTTTGAAAAGTCAACATTGATTCAAATGACCTAAAATTGCTAATGGGCCCATTTTTCTTCCATGATTCATCATTCTAAGCATATGCACGACTACTTGGCCCAAAGGTAAGTATTTTCTCATTTTTTATTTATTTATTTGAATTATTATTTATATTAATTCATTTAAATCATTTAAATATATGAAAAATATCTAACTTGACCTAACCAATCTTTTTATACATGTTTTAGACTCAATATTTCGTGCTTAGCTAAATGTGGAAAGATTTGGAGTGATTGGATCATAATTGGCACAAGAACACTTGAAAAAGATTGAAAAAAGATCCTTAACAAATCAAATCTTCAATTCATGAATACAAGAGATTTGATAGAGTTTTGTTAACCTAATGCATTCACTACATATGCCTGATCATAAACCTAATCATAATAGGCAAAAAGCTGCGCAGAAAAGCTCTCTACAAACTTGAAAATTTTCTCCATGAACTCAATTCTGAAAACAGCCTTCCAGGGGGATTAAAAGCACAAAACCTATTCCATTAGCTTCCTTGAAGGTTCCTGAACGTGTTCCAATCCATATCATCCATTCAAACTCCAAGAACTGGTATATTGAACCGAAACTGCATCAAGAAAATTCCACAATCGTGCATCATGATTCACGCATCCTTTGCATTTTTTATTTATTGATTCATGTTCATTATGATGTTTTAAAGCTAACCATGATGTTTAATTGAATTATTATGCTGTATACGAGATTTCGCCATGTTCGATTTCTAGGGTTTACAGGGTTGGAAATTAGGGCTTTTGCAAAAAGGAAAAATTAGGACTCAAGACTATGACCATTAGCATCAGTGCATCTGGACGAAGAAGAAGCACCCATCGCGCCAAATTTATGGACACTATAGCGCTATTCGCTATTTTCTCTAAAGTGGCCTAACACAACGCATGAAAAACCGTTGCTCTTGTTTTTTATGTTTCAGGGATGGTGAAGACGATGAAGCCGTGTCACACGCTGATTGGCACGTTTAAATTTCGCGCGTTTTCCAACCATACACTTTTCTTTCTTTTTATAATATTTGTTAACTATTATATATTAAATACATGCGTAGTGGCTCAGCTGGCAAGCGTTGGTTGCTTCAACATCCAAGACCTGGGTTCGAGCCCCAGGTCTGTATAATTTCCATATTATTTTTCCATGTGAATTCCTATGCAGCGCTTACGTTGAGACATACCATGCACTCCCAAATCAAGTGTGACACGTCCCCCTGGAGATCAAACCAAAGGCCTAGATCTGAAGCACACCATGAGCGTGAGTCAACGTTGCTACACGCTTGCTAAAAAAGGTCCACAAGGCCATGCTCAAGTGGGCCAGATTGCTGAGTCCATACCTCACAATTGGGGACTGATACCCCCTGGTTTGCAATTTTCTCAATTTTTCTTATTATTTTCTTTTAATTGTTCTTTTAATCAATTTAATAGTTTTCATAAATTATAAAATGCATAAAAAATCAGAAAAAGATAAAAAATACTATAAATATTCTTGTTTTAATATTTTTATAAATAAGTTCACATGTAATTATTTAGTTTTAATTAGGTTGTAATTTTAATTCCTTTTAATAACAAAATACAAAAAATATGGGATTAGGTTTAATTAATATTTTTATTCCCTTTCTTTCCTTTTTTTAATTTTTTCTCTTTTACCATAATATTATTTATTTATTTATTTTTATATAATCAAATTAAACTTGTAAATTAATTAGGGTTTCATAAAGGTTAAAAAACTCCAATATTTTTCTTAATAACTTAAAAAATAATTAGAACTAGGTTTAACATTTTATTTTAGTTTTAATTAATTCTTTTTCTATTAAATCTTGAAATACTAAAAAACACCAAAAAATAAGTTCCTTTTCTTCTAATTTTAATTTTTATTCCTTATTAATTTAATTTTGCAAAAGGGTCCAACGCCCACGTTCGTAATTTTTATTTAATTCGCATATTTATTTCTATTCTTTACATTTATGTATCTCTCCCGAAGCCTTGTAAATAATTGCTCGCACTTTTATTTCTTTTGCTTTATTTATTTTTCCGTCAAATCGGGTCCTGGTTAATTTTGGCGATGTGGACCCGCGCCATTTGTAATAGCTTTAGATTTATTTTTCCCGCAAATATCTTAACTGTTAAACAAAGCATGCAAGAATGAATGGCCTTAAATAAAATCAAGCGTAGATCACCAATGATATGACAAGACAAATATCAATGAAAACGACACACAAATCACACACCACCCCTAGGGTACGCCTCACTGTTGCCTTTCCTCGAAAGGTGATCGTCGAGTAGAGGATGTCTTAGTAAGTCCTCATGATCCGGGAACCTGGCATGAGGGTAGCTTCTAAGGTGTCTTCCCATTGCTCTGGTGATCACCATGTCCCTACAAACTCGAATTGACCCGAATACCTCCAACGGTGGTGCTACCTACCTCTCAATGGTGGGATGGCACTACTTTAAGGACATTTACACAGACGAATTCCTTAGGGTGGGTAGGTTCTCGTAGATACTTGCTCTCTTCAAAAACAAACAAAAATCTTTTCACACCGACACTTTTCAAAAGCTTTCAAAGCAATTTTTCAAACACTCTGACACAAGAGTCGAACTGAAATTTTCAAAGAAACTTTTTTAAAACCCACATTGAAAAGCAAACAAACCATTTTTGAAAACACATTGAGCAAGTATCTAAGAGCCCATGGATAACCATGGATAGAAAGGGTGCTAACACCTTCCCTTTCTATAACCTACCTCCCGAACCGAGAGAAATCTCTATAAGGAATTTTTCTGTGCTTTTGTCCTTTCCATTTGGAGAAAATAAAAGACGGTGGCGACTCTTGCTTCCGCGACATTTCGCGAACCAGCTTTAAACAGTCAGTTCCAGATCCACCGATCACATAGGGTATAGGGTTTAGGGTATAGGGTTTAGGTTAAGTGTTTAGGGTTTAGGATTTAGGGTGTATGGTTTAGGGTTTAGGGTTTAGGATTTAGGGTTTAGGGTTTAGGGTTTAGAATTTAGGGTTTAGGTTTTAGGTTTAGGATTTAGGGTTTATGGTTTAGGTTTAGGGTTTAGGATTTAGGGTTTAGGGTTTAGGGTTTATGGTTTAGGGTTTAGGGTTTAAGATTTAGAGTATGGGGTTTAGGGGTTAGGGTTTATGGTTTAGGGTTAAAGGGTTTAAGGTTTAGGGTTTAGGGTTTTAGCGTTTTAGGGTTTTGGGGTTTAGGGTTTAGGGTTTTAGGCTTTAGGATTTATGGTCTAGGGTTTAGGGTTTATGGTTTAGGGTTAGGGTTTACGATTTAGGGTTAAGGGTTTATGGTTTAGGGTTTAGAATTCAGGGTTTAGGGTTTAGGGTTTATGTTTAGGATTTAGGGTTTAGGGTTTAGGGTTTAGGATTTATGGTTTAGGGTTTATGGTTTATAGTTTAGGGTTTAGGGTTTACAGTTTAAGATTTAGGTTCTAGTGTTTAGGGGTTAAGGTGTAGGGTTCACGGTTGATGGTCTAGGATTTAGGGTTAACGGTTTAGGGTTTAGGGTTTGGGGTTTAGGTTTAGGGTTGAGGGTTTATGTGTTTGGGTATATGGTTTAGGGGTTTAGGGTTAGGATTTAGGGTTTAGGGTTTAGGATTTAAGGTATAGGGTTTAAGGTTACGATTTAGGGTATGGTTTAGGGTATAAGGTATAGGGTTTAGGTTAAGTGTTTAGGGTTTAGGATTTAGGGTGTATGGTTTAGGGTTTATAGTTTAGGGTTAGGGTTTAGGATTTAGGGTTTAGGGTTTGGGGTTTAGGTTTAGGATTTAGGGTTTAGGGTTTAAGGTTTAGGTTTAGGGTTTAGGATTTAGGGTTTAGGGTTTATGGTTTAGGGTTTAGGGTTTAAGATATAGAGTATGGGGTTTAGGGGTTAAGGTTTATGGTTTAGGGTTAAAGGGTTTAAGGTTTAGGGTTTTAGCGTTTTAGGGTTTTGGGGTTCAGGGTTTAGGGTTTTAGGGTTTTAGGCTTTAGGATTTATGGTTTATGGTTTAGGGTTAGGGTTTAGGGTTAAGGGTTTAGGGTTTAGAATTCAGGGTTTAGGATTTAGGGTTTAGGATTTAGGGTTTAGGGTTTAGGGTTTAGGATTTAGGGTTTAGGGTTTATGGTTTAGGGTTTAGGGTTTAAGATTTAGGTTCTAGAGTTTTGGGGTTAAGGTGTAGGGTTCACGGTTGATGGTCTAGGATTTAGGGTTAACGGTTTAGGGTATAGGGTTTGGGGTTTAGGTTTAGGGTTAAGGGTTAGGGTTTAGGGTTTAAGATTTAGGGTTTAGTATTTAAGGTTTAGGGTTGATGGTTTAGAGATTAGGGTTTAGGGTTTAAGGTTTAGTATTTGGGGTTTAGGGTTTAGGGTTTAAGATTTAGAGTTTAGGGTTTATTGGTTAGGTTTTATGGTTTAGGGTTAAAATGTTTAAGATTTAGGGTTAGGGTTTAATGTTTAAGGTTTAGGGTTGGAGTTTAGGGTTTAGGGTTTAATGTTTAAGGTTTAGGGTTTAGGGTTAGGGTTTAGGGTTAGGGTTTAGGGTTTAGGTTTATGGTTTATGGTTTAGGGTATAGGGTATAGGGTTTAGGGTATAAGGTTTAAGGTTTAGGATTTAGGGTGTTTAGGGTTTAAGGTTTAGGGTTTAGGGTATAAGGTTTAGGGTATAGGGTTTAGGGTATAGGTTATATGGTTTTAGGGTTATATGATTTTAGGTTTTAGGGTTAAAGGGTTTAAGGTTTAAGGTTAGGGTTTAATGTTTAAGGTTTAGGGTTTAGGTTAAGGGTTAGAGTTTAGGGTTTAGGGTTAGGGTTTAATGTTTAAGGTTTAGGGTTTAGGGTTAGGGTTTATGGTTTAGGTTTAGGGTTTATGGTTTAGGTTTTAGGGTATAGGGTATAGGTTTAGGGTATAGGGTTTAGGGTTTAGGATTTATGGTGTTTAGGGTTTAAGGTTTAGGGTTTAAGGTTTAGGGTATAGGGTTTAGGGTATAGGTTATAGGGTTTTAGGGTTATATGATTTTAGGTTTTAGAGTTTAGAGTTTAGGGTTTAAGGTTAAAGGGTTTAAGGTTTAGGGTTAGGGTTTATGGTTTTGGGTATAGGGTTTAGGGGTTTAGGGTTAGGATTTAGGGTTTAGGGTTTAGGATTTAGGGTATAGGGTTACGATTTAGGGTATGGTTTAGGGTATAGGGTATATGGTTTAGGGTTTAGGGTATAGGGTTTATGTTAAGTGTTTAGGGTTTAGGATTTAGGGTGTATGGTTTAGGGTTCATAGTTTAGTGTTAGGGTTTAGGATTTAGGGTTTAGGGTTTAGAATTTAGGGTTTAGGTTTTAGGTTTAGGATTTAGGGTTTAGGGTTTAGGTTTAGGGTTTAGGATTTAGGGTTTAGGGTTTAGGGTTTATGGTTTAGGGTTTAAGATTTAGAGTATGGGGTTTAGGGGTTAGGGTTTATGGTTTAGGGTTAAAGGGTTTAAGGTTTAGGGTTTAGGGTTTTAGCGTTTTAGGGTTTTGGGGTTTAGGGTTTAGGGTTTTAGGCTTTAGGATTTATGGTTTAGGGTTTAGGGTTTATGGTTTAGGGTTAGGGTTTACGATTTAGGGTTAAGGGTTTAGCGTTTAGGGTTTAGGGTTTAGGGTTTAGAATTCAGGATTTAGGGTTTAGGGTTTATGTTTAGGATTTAGGGTTTAGGGTTTAGGGTTTAGGTTTAGGGTTTAGGATTTAGGGTTTAGGGTTTATGGTTTATGGTTTATGGTTTAGGGTTTAGGGTTTAAGATTTAGGTTCTAGTGTTTATGGGTTAAGGTGTAGGGTTCACGGTTGATGGTCTAGGATTTAGGGTTAACGGTTTAGGGTTTAGGGTTTGGGGTTTAGGTTTAGGTTTGAGGGTTAGGGTTTAGGGTTTAAGATTTAGGGTTTAGTATTTAAGGTTTAGGCTTTATGGTTTAGGGATTAGGGTTTAGGGTTTAAGATTTAGGGTTTAGTATTTGGGGTTTAGGGTTTAGGGTCTAGGATTTAAGATTTAGAGTTTAGGGTTTATGGGTTAGGGTTTATGGTTTAGGGTTAAAGGGTTTAAGGTTTAGGGTTAGGGTTTAATGTTTAAGGTTTAGGGTTTAGGTTAAGGGTTAGAGTTTAGGGTTTAGGGTTAGGGTTTAATGTTTAAGTTTTAGGGTTTAGGTTTGGGGTTTAGGGTTAGGGTTTAGGGTTTAGGTTTAAGGTTTTTGGTTTAGGGTTTAGGGTATAGGGTTTAGGGTATAGGGTTTAGGGTTTAGGATTTAGGGTGTTTAGGGTTTAGGGTTTAGGGTATAGGGTTTAAGGTATACATTATAGGGTTTTAGGGTTATATGATTTTAGGTTTTAGGGTTTAGGGTTTAGGGATTAGGGTTTAGGGTTTAAGATTTAGGGTTCAGTATTTGGGGTTTAGGGTTTACGATTTAGAGTTTAGGGTTTAGGGGTTAGGGTTTATGGTTTAGGGTTAAAGGGTTTAAGGTTTAGGGTTAAGGTTTAATGTTTAAGGTTTAGGGTTTAGGTTAAGGGTTAGAGTTTAGGGTTTAGGGTTAGGGTTTAATGTTTAAGGTTTAGGGTTTATGGGTTTAGGGTTTAGGGTTTAGGGGTTTAGGGGTTAGGGTTTAGGGTTTAGGGGTTAGGGGTTTAGGGGTTTAGGGTTAGGGTTTAGGGTTTAGGGTTTAGGGGTTAGGGGTTAGGGGTTAGGGGTTAGGGTTTAGGGTTTAGGGTTTAGGGTTTAGGTTTAAGGGTTTAGGGGTTAGGGGTTTAGGGGTAAGGGTTTAGGGGTTTATGGGTTTAGGGTTTAGGGGTTTAGGGTTTAGGGTTTATGGTTTAGGGGTTTAGGGGTTTAGGGGTTTAGGGGTTAGGGTTTAGGGTTTAGGGGTTTAGGGGTTTAGGGTTTAGGGGTTTAGGGTTTAGGGTTTAGGGGTTAGGGGTTTAGGGGTTTAAGGTTTAGGGGTTAGGGGTTAGGGGTTAGGGTTTAGGGTTTAGGGTTTAGGGTTTAGGGTTTAGGGTGTAGGGT
>OX451738.1:83648350-83673350 GCA_948472305.1 Vicia faba | reverse complement strand
TTTCTAGCTTCTGACTCTCTTAATTTCGTTCATCCTCACATCTGCAAAAATTGAAAAAAACTCCACAATTCAAAAATGCACCACAACTTCAATAATCCAACAACACCGATCGATCCGTAGTTTCAAACGAATTAACATCAGCTTCTATTTTACCTTCCACAATCGATTTCATTGGTTTACATTGATCTTCAAGCTCTGACTTGTGAACCAAACACTCACAATAACATCCACAACACAACATTAACTTACCACATCTTTTTCCAGTTATTATTCTTACAACCTGCAGGTTATAAGCAAGATTATTAAATCCAAGAAAAACAGAAATAAGAAGGGGAAGAAGAAAATAAAAACTCTATCATTAGCTACTCATAATCACACATCCGTTTTGAGCCAAGCTGCCGTCGTGATCTCTCACGTGAACCCACGACCGAATGAGTCAACATACAAATCGAATAATTAAAATCACCTAAGCTATTTCAGATTGGAGCAGGGGCCAATAGAAATCATGTATCACCGTCAGGTTTCAACGAAGCTTTCTTTCACCTTTTCCTTTCAATTTGCTTTGATGTTGTTGTTCTTTTTTGATTGATAGCTAGAACTAAGTTTCATGTTCATGATTTTTTTTCTACATGGATGTAAGTATGAGTTGATAAAGAGAGAACGTGGGAAGAAGGGGAGCGAGGGAGTTGAGTTGCAGCTGTTTTTTTTTTGTTTGTTTCGGATTGAGAAGGAAGAAGTAGAGTGAGAGGGGATAAGGGTTCAATGGAGAAAGAGAACGTGAAAAAATGTTGATATTTAAGAGAGAATTCTTTTTTTTAATTGGATTTTAATAGTCTTAATTGGAATGATAAAATTTTGACCAATTCCTTTCCCTTTCCCATAGCCAGCGGCGGCTCATTATTATTAGGGTTTTCTAAAAAACCTTTCTATTCTTCTCCCAAACCGGGTCAACCCTTTGGGCCTTTTAGCCCAATCCGATTACCATCATTCCCTTTATATTTCAGTAAAGACGTAGTAATAACAAATAAGCAATACAGTTCAGTTGGTAAGACATGTTTACAGTAACCTAGAGAACCTGAGTTCAACTCTCAGCTAGGCCAATTTTCTCTTTTTTTCTTGACTCTTTAACCTTATTCCAAAAAATTAGTAAATCTTATAACTAATTTAGTTTAGTATTAATTTAGAATTCTTTAATTAATTTAGATTTATTTTATAACTTTATTTGTTTTAGCTTTAGTTTAGTAAACTTTAGAATTTTATTTTTGTTTTAGTATTATTTTAGTAACTTTAGGATTTTATTTCATTTAGATTTGATTTAGTAAATTTTAGAATTTTATTTGTTTTAGTTTTGACTTAGTAAAACTTTAGAATTTTATTTTGTTTTAGTTTTATTTTAGTAACTTTAGGATTTTATTTCATTTAGATTTGACTTAGTAAATTTTAGATTTTTATTTGTTTTAGTTTTATTTTAGTAAACTTTAGAATTTTATTTGTTTTTATTTAAGTTAACTTTAGAATTTTAGTTGTTAGTTTTAGTTTAGGGACTTTAGAACTTTATTTGATTTAGATTTAGTTTAGTAATTTTGGAACCTTTTTTTTGTTTTAGATTAGCAACCTTGGAATTTTTATTTAGTAGATCTAATTTTCTAATATTAAAATTTTAATTTAGTTTAGAACTAGCGTAGCAATTTTAGAATTATTTTTATAACTTTAGATAACAAATTAGTTTAGAATTATTTTAGTAAGTAATCTTATAATTTTGACTTAGATAATTTGTTCTCTTTTCTTCTATTTAAATATCTTTGTCATTTTAATTTCTCGATGCTTTTGGTCATTAATCTGTTTCATTAGATTTGTTTTCTTGTGAATTTTTGAATGCTTATACTTTGTGGATTCATCTTATTTTACTTGCTCGACACCAATCCAAGGGAATTGTTTAATTTTTGTCGACTTCATGTCACCAAAAAAAATTGTGCGAATACCCTCATTTCATTAAAACTTAGGATAATTTTTCCTTAAAAAATTCATTTTATCTTCAAAACTTATACCTTTTAAGCAAAAACTTCGACATTAGGTCGTCGTACCTTCAAAAACCCGTCCGTATCCCGTTTCGGCCAAAACGATTTATTTTCAATCAAGCAATCAATTTTAAATAAAACAGATATTTCAAAAGGTTCCTATAGAGTACTATAGATGCATTGGGTGCTAATACCTTCCCATTGTATAACCAACCCCCGAACCATAAGATCTCTTTTCAAAAACGCTTTGTATTTGTATTTTATTTACATTGCATATTTAGGGTTTTATTTCGCTCTTTTCCCTTTTCCCTTGGAAACAATAAAGCGCGGTGGCGACTCTTGCTTTTGCGAGACGAATTAATCAATAATTCGATCTCCGATTTACCCCGCTACATTTTTTATCGCTACAGAATTGGCGACTCTGCTGGGGATAGATTGACCTCTTGCTGGTCCATCCCTAAGTGGGTTAAGCCTAACTTGGCTTATCTGTTTTACTATTATTTGATTTGCTTGATTATGTGTTTAAATTTGGGGTGTTTGGTTTTTTTGCAAAGGACGAATCTTATACCCGGATTAAGTAACACTTAAGGAATAGGACGGGCGGTACAGTCATGTTAACTTTGAGGGAGTAATCCCGAAGAAGGAGGCATGAGATCCCCCACTCAATGGAAGGCCCTCTTGAACTTAATATTTGTTTACCGAGTAATCGGGAAGACATTATTATTTTCGACCTAGGAGCCCGAGAAGTTGAGGACCGTAGAACCCTAACCCATCTTGGCCTTTTTAGATGTAGCGCGGAGACTATAACGGAGTAATTCGGAAGTAGTTGTTACGCGATGCTACGCTCGGACGAGTTTCTCTTGAGAATATTGCTAATTATCGAGTAATCCAGACGTTGGTAATATCCGAAGGAGGAATGTAGACTCTGGGAACTCTTAGAACCTTGTCTTACAGGTGCGATTGAAACGTTAGTACATACCTTTGGGTGGGCTTTACCCTCGACTCCATGCTGAAACGTTGAACCTTTAAACCCCATGTTTTTTACCTTGCTTGTGGTTGTTGCATCGCCATGCATTCATGCATCCATAAAACTCTTTTCACTTGACTTTGAAGGAGTTTGGAGGTCTTTCTTTGTAAACATCACTAGTTTCGTCAAACTCAATGGATCTTGGGTGTCGATAGGGCGAAAACCCTAATCCACCAAAATGGATGATTGATCTTGACGATAACTTAATCAATGTTTGGAGCCAATTTAAAATTCATCTGTTATCTTCATACTTGAATGTTTATAACTTGATATCTTGAGTTCCTTGAAAGTCAAATAAAACTCTCTTTTGCACATCATACATCATTCTACATTTTCTTTGTCTCACTTTCAAAGGTCTTTTTCCGAGTCTTATTTTTTCCTTGGTCTCGTCAGTACAACACTCGCGCTAAGAGGATAATGGAGAATATCAAGCAAGAGGTTTCTGAACTCCGCAGAGAGGTGACTATTTTGAAGGCTGGTTTGGATCACTTAACTGGTTTGGTTGAAATTCTGATCTCCGCCCAAGTCAATCCTTCTAGGAGGGAGGAAGCAAGGATAAAAGTCTTCACGGAGACTCTAAAATCTTTTTCTCATGAAAAGGTGACGGTTAATGCACCTGATGACCTTCCTGACAAGGTGAATGTGGGAGTGCGTCTAGAAGAAGATGTCGGAAAGGGATGTTTATATGAAGTGGGTAGCTCAGTTAACGGTACGAAGAAGTTTGATAATGACTTTTCCAAGAAGAGAACTAAGGGAAGGAATAATCATCATCAGAATCCTCACGTTCATCAACAGAATCAGCAAGTTCCTAATCAGAGGAAAACCCAGTTTGATTCAATTCCAATCACCTATACAGAGTTGTTCCCTATCCTGATGCAGAGGAATTTGGTTCAGACCCGACCTCCACCAAAGGTCCCTAAGAAGATACATTGGAACTACAAAGCTGACTTGGCTTGCACTTTTCATCAAGGTGCTCGTGGGCATGACTTGGAGGGTTGTTTCGCTTTGAAGATTGAGGTTCAGAAGTTGGTCAGAAGTGGTATCTTGTCATTCAAGGACGTTGGTTTTGAAGTTCAAATCAAACAGGCGCCGAAGAGTAAACACGATTGAGGGTGACTTTGAGTTTTTGAAGATGTTTTCGGTAGTTCAAGTGGAAAGCCTTCCCAGATTATTAACTTGTTTCTGCTTTTGTAGCTTTTCTTATTCATCGAAACATTGTTTGCATGAAAGAACTTGTTTGCATCTGAATGATCATTTTAATACAATGAGTATGTTTGTCTTGAAGAAATTCATTCGTTTCACTCATATTTGTTTTCAAATTTTAAATTTCTTTTTGCATTATGATGCCAACTTGCTAACCATTCTCTTGCCTAGGCAGAGATTGAAGGGAGGATGATGATCTAAAGAACACAAAATCTCTGGTTGTTTGCTTTTGAATAAGATCTTGTTGATGATGTACAGGCATTGATTCAAATCCCTACACACTGGAGATATAAGGAAGATAATCCCTTGCTAACCCCTTTTGAGCCTTTGAAGCAGAAGTTTCTTTTCTATACGAAAAAACCCTTGAATTTTAACCTGGGGCAGGGTAGCTTTCTGGTAATTTGATTGAGTGTTCAAAATTCGTAAGAAAGATTTTACCGTCACAAAATCCTCTTGATAGATGAACACTCAGTTTGAATTAACCAAGCATAGGGTTGGAGAACATCATGAAGAATGGGTGGGCACCAAATATTTTGAGCCTTAAAATCTTTTTCTAAAAAAACCATGAATCAGACCACATTACAACCTTCAAAAGTCCTAATTGAAACAAGGTCATTCTGAAAACATACTTCAATGAGATAGTGTTCCTGACTCCCATGAATGTTCTAAATAGTTATGTTGGTATCATATGTTTTTTCTATACAAAAATAAATGGCGCTTTAACTCGCAAAATTTGTGCGATGTCTTTCAAAAAATCTTCAAGACTTATATAACTGTTGCATTAGAATTCTCATTCTCATTGTAAACTTTTTCTAACTGCAAAACATTTGTTTGATATCAAGGAAGCTCACATAAACACCAGTGATGAGTTTATTCTTTTAAGGCTTGAAACTATGTTGAGTAATTGGAGAATCATTTCAAGAAAAATCATATCCAAGGGCATGTCAGTTGAAGACCTTAAGCATGGACAGGTTGCTTCTCCTAGTTAATGCTTTTCCCAACTTGTTTGCTCGTTTGGGGGAAAAATTCGAAGACTTTGTTATGCTAACTACAGTCAACCCGGGGCAATCACGTCGAGATTTGATGATTTCCTCTAAAAGTTTGAAGACACCAGAGCATAGTGAATGCCAGGTCTTTTGTAAACCTTCTTGAGACGTTTTCTCCTCATCAACCATTTTGCTTGGGGCATTTGAGAAGTGAAGCTACTTGTAAGAATTGTCGTGCAACATGTAGCTCATCAGCAGTGAGTTTGGGGCATCCAATTCGGTCCCAGGGGCAATCTAGACTTGTCAGATGTGTGTTATGTATCGCACACTTTATCAGAGGGTGGTGTTCCCGTATCTCCAGCTAAGCATGACTCCTTCCAGCTGAAGCTTTATTCGTGTTGTTATCCTTTCAATGGGTTGTCGACGTTAGAAGACTGGACTTTGGGTTTTCTACTTGAAATATCTTCCTCTCCAAGAGATTTGAGCTTTGTAGGATGACTTTGCTCCTTTGATGGCCTTTATCTTCTATCTCCAGTGATGTTCCCCTCCTTTTGAAATTAGCCGAGTGTCGGGTGGTACTGTGATGTCTTATCATCTTCTGTCCATTTCCCCTGTCGGTTTCGTCAGCATATACATAACATTCATTTATTCATTCACCATTGCCTCATGCATGCACAGTTGTATTTGTTGATGTCATTAAGTTCGTACATCTCGGGTGTGCCTTTTCAAATAGCACATTTGATCTTTCCAAATAGAGTGTCAACTTAAGCATAAAATGTGCCTCCTTTCTAATTCCCCAATTGAGCTAATCCTCGTGGATGATTTTTGATTTAGCTTACCTTGTCCATTTCTGGATAGGATAATTTCCCCAATCGATTTACTTTCTCATTGGGAGGAGTCTTGTTTGACTGTTTTCTCTCTGGTTATTCCTGGATGAAGTGGCTGCCTCTTGCATAGGCTATACTCTTTGATTTTCCCCAGTGAGTTTGCGACCAAGACGACTGGTGCATTTATTTTGCATATTTAAGTATATGATCTCCTCGGGAAGGATTGGTTCAGGGTTCTCTTTGATGAAGATTTTATTCTCTGCCCATATCATCGCAGTTTCTTTCTGAATTATGTTGGAAAACGACAAGCGGTAGCTCTTCACGAGCAACTTGTACGTTAATTTTCTGAAGCGCCGAGCAGTAGTTCTTCATGAGCTACTAGTGCGTCATTTTATCTTTTCGAAAGCGCCGAGCAGCAGTTCTTCATGAGCTACTAGTGCGTCATTTTATCTTTTCGAAAGCGCCGAGCAGCAGTTCTTCATGAGCTACTAGTGCGTCATTTTATCTTTTCGAAAGCGCCGAGCAGCAGTTCTTCATGAGCTACTAGTGCGTCATTTTATCTTTTTGAAAGCGCCGAGCAGTAGTTCTTCATGAGCTACTAGTGCGTCATTTTTTATTTTCTGAAGCGCCGAGCAGCAGTTCTTCATGAGCTACTAGTGCGTCATTTATTCTTTTTTGAAAGCGCCGAGCAGCAGCTCTTCACGAGCTACTAGTGCGTCATTTATTTTTCTGAAAGCGCCGAGCAGCAGTTCTTCATGAGCTACTAGTGCGTCATTTACTTTTTGAAAACGCCAAGCAGCAGTTCTTCATGAGCTACTAGTGCGTCATTGTTTTTTTTGAAAGCGACAAGCAGCAGCTCTTCACGAGCTACCGGTACGTTATTTTTCTTCGGAAAACAGCAAGTGGTAGCTTCTTTATTTGAGCAGCTTGTATGTTATCGGTATTTTCTTCGGAAAACAGCAAGTGGTAGCTTCTTTATTTGAGCAACTTGTATGTTATCGGTATTTTCTTCAGACGACAGCAAGCGGCAGCTTCTTTATTTGAGCAGCTTGTATGTTATCGGTATTTTCTTCGGACGACAGCAAGCGGCAGCTTCTTTATTTGAGCAGCTTGTATGTTATTGGTATTTTCTTTGGACGACAGCAAGCGGCAGCCTCTTTATTTGAGCAACTTTTATGTCATAGTTTTTGGAAAACAGCAAGCGGCAGCTTCTTTATTTGAGCAACTTGTGTGTTATTGACATCTCTGGACAACGGCAAGTGGCCGTTTCTTTATTTGAACAACTTGCGTATCTACAATCTTATTATCCCAGCATTATTGGTGTCTCTCCGGAAATCTCGCGGAGAGAGTTTGTTGAATCTTTACCTTCAGAAATCGGTAATCTGTTATCAGCAATTTGATACTCTCTGTCTGTCATTGACTTTGAGTCGCGAACTCACTGTGTTGGATCAATGATCTGTTATGGCCTATGCAAGATGCTCTCTTTGTTAGGGTTAGAGGTCATATTCCCTCGATTTTATTCGCTGTCAGGAGTCTGTCGTTTGAAGTCGATAGCTTGTTTCCCCAGTAATGTATAATCCATGCCTCTGTGTTTTGTTGGTGTTCGATTCCTCCAACATTGTCTTGCTTCATACAGTATCTTTCTCTATGAATTCAATCACTGCATTCATATCAACTTGATGACGGCATCTTAGGACAAAATTTGCGTAGTTATGTATTTAAGTACCTTCAATCTCGTCGAAACGAAGATTTCGATCTTCATATCTCCGGATAGAAGAAACTTAAATAGGGGCAGCTGTTGTACCCCAAATTTTGACCTAAGATCCCACCTCTCATCTGCATTATTACATAGCAAGCATTCACAAGCGTTTCGACCTATTTTTGCCATTTTTCGGGTCAGATTTCAAAAATTCATAACTTCTTCGAATTTCGACATTTTTGAGAGGTTGTTTTTGCACTTGATTTTCCTTGACATCATCTACAACTTTTCTTTACAAGTCAAGGGCAAATTATGCATTGAGAAGCCACGAAAAAATTGTTAACGTTAGAAGTCGTTTCAGGAATTTGATTCTTAATTTTGGACTATGCTTTGTCCGGCCATACATTTTACATCATCTTTCTTTTATTCTTATTTCCATAAAAAAAAGAAAATCCTAAAAAAATATTTAGTTCATGCTATTTTCATTTATGTTTTTATTCAAAATATTCAAAATAAAAAAATTAGTTTCCTTAAGTTTCATTTAGTTTTTATTCTTGTATCATTTAAGCTCAAATTATAATCTTTTAGATTTAATTTAGTAAAAAATCTCAAAAATATGTGTTATCATTATTTTATTTTAGCATTTCACTTTAATTCAAAATCATAAAATATATAGTTAATATCTTTTCCTTTTATTCTTTTAGTTATTATAATTTTTGCTTCTTTCTTTCAATCTTAGTCTTGATTTGATTCTAATTTTAATTCAATTTTTAAGTTGGGTTATTGTTAAAATTAAAATTAATTATAATTTCTTTTTTATTGTTTTTTGCAAATTTTAGTTTAATCCTTTTCCTTTTCCTTTTATTATTATTATTATTATTATTATTATTATTATTATTATTATTATTATTATTATTATTATTATTGTTATTATTATTATTATTATTATTGTGTTTCAATAGTTTTTGTTGTTTTGTCATAATAAGAAATCAGTTTGGGACCATTCTATTCATGCTATAATATATCCATGTTATGCTGCTGTCAACTAGTCATGCTGCTGCCCTGTACTAAAACTTGCTACCAACCTGTCATAACAATCCAAAAAAACGGTAACATAATATAATGTTTATTCAAAAATCAAACTTGTTCACACCAAAAAAACTAGATTGTCCCATTATAAAGGAGAAGACATTGCATCAAAAAGAGAACACAGAAAAATTACCCATTTTTTTAGTAACAGACCGCAAAATCCCAACAAAAAAAGTCCCTCTTCACTTTCGTGACACCCTTTCTAGCTTCTGACTCTCTTAATTTCGTTCATCCTCACATCTGCAAAAATTGAAAAAAACTCCACAATTCAAAAATGCACCACAACTTCAATAATCCAACAACACCGATCGATCCGTAGTTTCAAACGAATTAACATCAGCTTCTATTTTACCTTCCACAATCGATTTCATTGGTTTACATTGATCTTCAAGCTCTGACTTGTGAACCAAACACTCACAATAACATCCACAACACAACATTAACTTACCACATCTTTTTCCAGTTATTATTCTTACAACCTGCAGGTTATAAGCAAGATTATTAAATCCAAGAAAAACAGAAATAAGAAGGGGAAGAAGAAAATAAAAACTCTATCATTAGCTACTCATAATCACACATCCGTTTTGAGCCAAGCTGCCGTCGTGATCTCTCACGTGAACCCACGACCGAATGAGTCAACATACAAATCGAATAATTAAAATCACCTAAGCTATTTCAGATTGGAGCAGGGGCCAATAGAAATCATGTATCACCGTCAGGTTTCAACGAAGCTTTCTTTCACCTTTTCCTTTCAATTTGCTTTGATGTTGTTGTTCTTTTTTGATTGATAGCTAGAACTAAGTTTCATGTTCATGATTTTTTTTCTACATGGATGTAAGTATGAGTTGATAAAGAGAGAACGTGGGAAGAAGGGGAGCGAGGGAGTTGAGTTGCAGCTGTTTTTTTTTTGTTTGTTTCGGATTGAGAAGGAAGAAGTAGAGTGAGAGGGGATAAGGGTTCAATGGAGAAAGAGAACGTGAAAAAATGTTGATATTTAAGAGAGAATTCTTTTTTTTAATTGGATTTTAATAGTCTTAATTGGAATGATAAAATTTTGACCAATTCCTTTCCCTTTCCCATAGCCAGCGGCGGCTCATTATTATTAGGGTTTTCTAAAAAACCTTTCTATTCTTCTCCCAAACCGGGTCAACCCTTTGGGCCTTTTAGCCCAATCCGATTACCATCATTCCCTTTATATTTCAGTAAAGACGTAGTAATAACAAATAAGCAATACAGTTCAGTTGGTAAGACATGTTTACAGTAACCTAGAGAACCTGAGTTCAACTCTCAGCTAGGCCAATTTTCTCTTTTTTTCTTGACTCTTTAACCTTATTCCAAAAAATTAGTAAATCTTATAACTAATTTAGTTTAGTATTAATTTAGAATTCTTTAATTAATTTAGATTTATTTTATAACTTTATTTGTTTTAGCTTTAGTTTAGTAAACTTTAGAATTTTATTTTTGTTTTAGTATTATTTTAGTAACTTTAGGATTTTATTTCATTTAGATTTGATTTAGTAAATTTTAGAATTTTATTTGTTTTAGTTTTGACTTAGTAAAACTTTAGAATTTTATTTTGTTTTAGTTTTATTTTAGTAACTTTAGGATTTTATTTCATTTAGATTTGACTTAGTAAATTTTAGATTTTTATTTGTTTTAGTTTTATTTTAGTAAACTTTAGAATTTTATTTGTTTTTATTTAAGTTAACTTTAGAATTTTAGTTGTTAGTTTTAGTTTAGGGACTTTAGAACTTTATTTGATTTAGATTTAGTTTAGTAATTTTGGAACCTTTTTTTTGTTTTAGATTAGCAACCTTGGAATTTTTATTTAGTAGATCTAATTTTCTAATATTAAAATTTTAATTTAGTTTAGAACTAGCGTAGCAATTTTAGAATTATTTTTATAACTTTAGATAACAAATTAGTTTAGAATTATTTTAGTAAGTAATCTTATAATTTTGACTTAGATAATTTGTTCTCTTTTCTTCTATTTAAATATCTTTGTCATTTTAATTTCTCGATGCTTTTGGTCATTAATCTGTTTCATTAGATTTGTTTTCTTGTGAATTTTTGAATGCTTATACTTTGTGGATTCATCTTATTTTACTTGCTCGACACCAATCCAAGGGAATTGTTTAATTTTTGTCGACTTCATGTCACCAAAAAAAATTGTGCGAATACCCTCATTTCATTAAAACTTAGGATAATTTTTCCTTAAAAAATTCATTTTATCTTCAAAACTTATACCTTTTAAGCAAAAACTTCGACATTAGGTCGTCGTACCTTCAAAAACCCGTCCGTATCCCGTTTCGGCCAAAACGATTTATTTTCAATCAAGCAATCAATTTTAAATAAAACAGATATTTCAAAAGGTTCCTATAGAGTACTATAGATGCATTGGGTGCTAATACCTTCCCATTGTATAACCAACCCCCGAACCATAAGATCTCTTTTCAAAAACGCTTTGTATTTGTATTTTATTTACATTGCATATTTAGGGTTTTATTTCGCTCTTTTCCCTTTTCCCTTGGAAACAATAAAGCGCGGTGGCGACTCTTGCTTTTGCGAGACGAATTAATCAATAATTCGATCTCCGATTTACCCCGCTACATTTTTTATCGCTACAATACCCTAAACCCTAAACCCTAAACCCTAAACTCTAAACCCTAAACCCTAAATCCTAAACCCTAAAACCTACACCCTAAACCCTAAACCCTAAACCTAAACCCTAATCCCTAAACCTAAACCCTAAACCTATACCCTAAACCTTAAACCCTAAACCTTATTACCTAAACCCCAAACCCTAAACCTTAAACCCTAATCCCTAAGCCTAAACCCTAAACTTAAACCCTAAACCTTAAACCCTAACCCTAAACCCTAAATCCTAAACCCTAAACCCTAAACCCTAAATCCAAACCCTAAATCTAAACCCTAAACCCTAAACCCTAAACCCTAAACCCTAAACCCTAAACCCTAACCCTAACCATAAACCCTAAACCCTAAACCTAAACATAAACCCTAACCTTAAACCTAAACCCTAAACCTAAACCCTAAACGCTAAACCTAAACCCTAAACCCTAAACCTAAACCCTAAACCCTAAACCATACATCCTAAATCCTAAACCCTAAACCCTATACCTAAACCCTAAACCCTATACCCTATTGTGATCGCTGGATCTGGAACCGACTGTTTAACGCTGGTTCGCGAAATGTTGCGGAAGCAAGAGTCGCCACCGTCTTTTATTTTCTCCAAATGGAAAGGACAAAAGCACAGAAAAATTCCTTATAGAGATTGCTCTCGGTTCGGGAGGTAGATTATAGAAAGGGAAGGTGTTAGCACCCTTTCTATCCATGGTTATCCATGGGCTCTTAGATACTTGTTCATTTGTGTTTTCAAAAATGGTTTGTTTGCTTCTCAACTGTGGGTTTTAAAAAGTTTCTTTGAAAATTTCAGTTCGACTCTTGTATCGGTCCTCAAGAGTGTTTGAAAAGTTGCTTTCGAAAGCTTTTGAAAAGGTGTCGGTGTGAAAAGTGTTTTTGAATTTGTTTTGAGATTAGAGCAAGTATCTAGAGTCGTCTACCTACCCTAAGGAATTCGTCTGTGTAGATATCCTTTAAAGTAGTGCCATCCCACCATTGAGAGGTAGGTAGCACCACCGTTGGAGGTGTTCGGGTCAATTTGAGGTTCGGGACATGGTGATCACCAGAGAAATAGGAAGACACCTTAGAAGCTACCCTCATGCCAGGTTCCCGGATCATGAGGACTTACTAAGACATCCTCTACTCGACGATCACCTTTCGAGGCAAGGCAACAGTGAGGCGTACCCTAGGGGTGGTGTGTGATTTGTGTGTCGTTTTCATTTATTTTTATCTTTTGTCAAAGTGATCTATGCGTTTGTTTTTATTTTTGTCATTCATTCTTGCATGCATTTATTTAACAGTTAAAAAATTGCGAGAAATAAAAGTTCTAAAGCTATTACAAAAGGCGCGGGTCCACATCGCCAAAATTTCCAGGACCCGATTTGACAGAAAGTAAATAAATAAAGTAAAGTGCGAAAGACAAATATTTACATGGCTTCGGGAGAGGTATATAAATATTAAAAGAAAAAGAAATAAATACGCGCAAATTGAAAAAATATTGGAAACGAGGGCGTTGGACCCTTTTATAATGAAATTAAATTAAATTATTAAATTAATTAAAATTAAAATGAAAGGAAGTTATTTTTGGTATTTTTTGGATTTATGAATTTTTTATGAGAAAGATTAATTAAAATAAAATATTAACCCTAATTCTATAACTTTTATTTATTAAGAAAAAATATTAAAGTTGAACCTAAATTAACCTAATTATTTACATGCACTTTTGATTTATAAAAAAAATAAATAATATTTTAATAATTAATTATTGTGAAAGAAAAGAAAAAGAGGATAAACAATTGATCAAACCCTAATTCTACACATTTTAAGTTTATTAGAAAAATATTAAGATTTACTCCTAAATTAAAACTAATTAATTGATACAAAACTTTATTTACAAAAATAATATTAAATAAAAATACTTATTTTTTGTCCTTTTTTGATTTTATATTGTTTATTATATTTTTTATGGAAATATTTAAATCAAAGAATTAATTAAAATAAAGGAAAGAAAAAAATATAAAAAAAGGATAAATGAAACAAACTCTAGGGGGGTCTGTCCCCAATTGGAGGTGTAAATCCAGTATTTCAGGCCCATTAACCTTTGGCCTTATTGACTTTCCAGGATAGCATGCCCAGGCGTTGACTCACGTCCATAGTATTCACCAGATCTGGTCCCTTGGATTGGTCTTTCTATACGCGTGGCAAGCTGGAAATTGTGGACGCATGGTGTTCCTCAGGGCATAATCTGCATGGGATTAGGTTTATAGAGAATACATTGAAAGAGAGTGGGGACCTGGGGCTCGAACCCAGGTCCTGATGATTACCAACACTACGTGTTGCCATCCGTGCTGCTTCTTTTCTTTGTACATTATATAAACAATAAACATAATAAGGTAAAACAAACGCTAGTGCTTTTTTCGCGCGAGAATTTGAATAACCCAATCACTGGTGGCCACCTAGTCATCTTCTCCGTTTTGTTCTTTTTTCCCTGAAACAAAAGATGGTTAGCGGGGGTTTTGAACCCCCCCAAAACAAGCTTGTTTTCAAAATAGCGAATAGCCATATGGCCTCAGAAATTAGGCGCGAGGGTTCCATTGTTTTCGTCCAAACACACTGAATCCATTCATGGCATTATGAGGTTCTAATTTTATAGCTTTTGGAAACGCCCAATTTGGACCTCCAAGAACCCTAACCTGTATCAATGGTGGAATCGCATATAGTACATAAAAACTCAATCAAAGTATGTGGTTAGCTTCAGAACACATTAATTAGTATGAATCCATCAAAGAAATGCAATGAAAATGCCTAAATCTTAAAACACGATTATGAAACAAATATGAAAAAGTGTGAATCCTATTCACCAATTCTGGGCGTTAGAGGTCGTGCTTTTGATCCAGGAAGTTTCCCTGATGTCTCAGGAAGGCAATGGACTGATTACTTTGCCTTGAAATGCTTTGGAATCACGATTTCAGTTTTGAATTTTTTGATCAAAATTGCAAAGTTCTCTTTTGTCTTTCTGCGTAGCTTGGACCTTTTGAGGAGTAGGGTTTGCATTAGTATGTATAGGTGAACGATTAGGGTAAGAATTCAGAGCCAAAGGATCAAGGAATTGATGGAGAGGATATTGATTTTCATGGCAAAATATTTCAAATCTTTTTCAAGCATATTTGATACAAATCATGGCCAATTGACTTGATTCTTTCTATATTTGGTCTTGCACGAAATCTTAAGCTTATTCCTTGCATAAAAAGATTTGATTGCATTGGTTTGGTATTTTTTATATATTTTAATTAATTAAATGAATTTCTAGCATTTAAAAATTCAAATAAATAAAATAAAAATGATAAAAACTTCCCTTTGGGCCAAATGGTCGTGCACATGCTTTGGATGATGAATTGTGGAAGAAAAAGAGGCCCATTAGCAATTTTAGGTCATTTGAAGCAATGTTGACTTTTCAAAATATCCAAAAATTTCCCAACTTCCACAAGGCATAACTTGCTCAATTTTTAAGCTTTGCTCATGTTCTTGGACATTTTGGAAAGGTCTTTGAGTCCTCTAACCAATGCCTTTGGTCCCATGTCATTTTGATTTACCAATCTCAAGTTATGGCCTTTGACTTAAAGTCCTTTTTTGTTGACTTTTGAAAATGACCTATAATGTTGAAATTGATAACTTTTTGTGAGAGCATTTCTTGGACTTGAAGTGTGAAGAGGAGTTGTAGGAAATGTCTTTATCTTCAAAATGAGCTTTGGATGGAATTTTTCTGATAATCCATGTGAAAGTTATGCCCTGGTCAATTTACAGTTGACTTTTTCAACTGTCCAAATATGGAAACTTTTGCATCTTGAGACTTTTTGAGCCAAGCCTTGAGAATCATGATCAAGCATTGATCAAATGATGTTTGTGGCTTCAAAATGAGATGTTGACCAAAAATTTGGACTTTTGACTGTCAAATGACCATTTTGCCCCTACAGTTAACTGTAGTGCAATTAGGGTTTTTGACTGTGCAATTTTGTGCTGTAAGTCTTGAAACTTGGTATGAGGATACTTGACCATGTTTATAAGCATATGGGACTTGATTGGACCCTTGGAAACTTCATTTTCTTTGTCAGAACCAAAACCCTAATTTTTGACTGTTAGGAGGCCCTTGAACTGTGCAACCCTTGGGGAGATGTTTGAAGCTTTGACTTGGCAAATTTTGAAGAATATGGGAGGGAAAATTTTGGGGTACAACAGTTGCCCCTGTTCAATCTTCTTAGACCTGAGGATGCAGATTGGCTGACGTGCCTTTCGTAATCCGAAGGTGGAAGATGATTGAACACTAGAGTGCCCAGAAATTTGCACTCACATAGTAGCAGTGTGATGGTGGAATGGGCTTATAGATGCCATTTGGAGATTGATGGATAGGATGATGGGCTTATAGATGCCATGCTAAGAGATGATGGAAGGTAGATGGGCTTATAGATGCCATCTGGATGTTGATCGCGTAAGAGCTTCCTTAGCGAGAACTTGCATACTTGCAAAAAAGAAAAATGATTACCTGACCTATTACGGGAGCTGGTCTTCAAATTCTTTGTGTAGATGTGTCCTGACTGGTTACAGGAGCTGGATCTGGAGCTTCAAACGGTGATGAATGAACCAGGGATGGTTACTACCTCAACAGGAACGGTGAGAGAACCTTGGATGACTTTAACCTCAACAGCAATCGTTGAGAAAATCTTGGGATGATTACTACCTCCGCAGTATCGGGGAGAGAACCATAGGCGACTACAACCTCAACAGCAATCATTGAGAGAATCTTGGGCGATTTCGACTTCAACAGCAATCGTTGAGCGAATCTTGGGATTACCACCTCCGCAGTATCGGGGAGAGAACCATAGGCGACTACAACCTCAATAGCAATCATTGAGAGAATCTTGGATAACTTCAACTTCAACAGCAATCGTTGAGCGAATCTTGGGATTACCACCTCCGCAGTATCGGGGAGAGAACCATAGGCGACTACAACCTCAACAGCAATCATTGAGAGAATCTTGGATAACTTCAACTTCAACAGCAATCGTTGAGCGAATCTTGGGATTACCACCTCCGCAGTATTGGGGAGAGAACCATAGGCGACTACAACCTCAACAGTAATTATTGAGAGAATCTTGGGTATCTTCTACTAAGTCTTTATCAGGAAAATCTGTTTGGGGTCGATTTAGATGGACTAGAGAAGGCCTTGGACTGGATAAGAAACAGAAAATCTTAGGGTCGATTAACTGAACCGGTCTAGGTCTTGAGATGTCTTCAACTGGGTAAGAAACAGGGAAATCTTTGGAGTCGATCTGACTGAACCAGAGAAGGCCTTTGACTGGATAAGAAACAGAGAAATCTTTGGAGTCGATTTAACTGAACCGGTCTGGGTCTTGAAATGTAGCTTGAGAACTTAACTGGATCTTTCCTGAAAGGTAAAGGTCAGTTATATGCAATGCATGACATGGATCAAGCAATGATGTTCTCAACATAAATGAGATTTGTAAGATATGATGCGTATATGCATGCTATAATGATGTATGTGATGTTTACGGATGTATGTTTTTCGTCTAGGAAAGTAAATCCTTGACGGGTGCCGGGAAGTCACTCCCGGGCTGATGTTGGAGAATAGATTTTGCTTCCGCTGGGGATGGTAGTTGCAAGAATACCGGTAGGAGAAGATAACTCCGTTGGGGAATATACTTGGCGAATGGATTACTCTTGCGGGGAGAAAAGTGCTCTAACGATCTTGCTGGGAAGCAATACTCTGTGGGGAGACAGGTACTTTGCTGAGGTGTTGATGATAACTTCGCTGGGGATACCATTGTTGTGTCGGAAGTGTTAATAGACTTCGCTGGGGGAGAGGAGACTTCGTCGAGGACGCTCTTTCCATGGCTTTTGGCTGAGGATAACCCAGTTATATCCTGGTAAGGAAATAACTCTTTGAATAAAGCCGGGAGACGCGTTAGTGCGCTACGGGGATAAGCTTCCAGAATCTACTGGGGATAAGCTTACTGCTTGGGGAGACGGATTCCAACTTTCCTGGGGAACTGGATTGGACTCTCCTGGGGAAGTTTGAACTGTATTGGGGTAAGTGACTCCACTGAATGTTTGATATACTGTCGGGGAACAATCTTTAGACCAAGACTGTCGGGGATGCTTGTTAGGAATGCATATACTGCTGGCGAATGTTGAGATCTGCTGGAGGATACCCAACTTCTTTAAGGTTGGATAATAGCTTTGCTTGGAGAGAGTATTGCTGACTTGCTGGCTCACTCTCTGGGGAATTGAGATATCTGGTTATGTTCTCCAGCTGAACCTACCTTGGTACCTTGGAGGATAGAACAATTAGATTGCTTGGGCAACTCATTATTGCCCCTGTTTCTGAGGTGGGAGAGGAAGACCTGTGAGGCATTGATAATTGTTGATGGACAACCTTTTTCTGGTAGGCAGGTGACAAGATGACAGGACATAGTCGTACGCTTTGATCCCTAACTTTTGCCTGGACCGTCCTTTCGGATTTTTAGTCCACCGGGATACCCATTTTTGCCCAAGCCGCCTTTTCAGGTTTTCGACTTGCCGGGTGTACAGATTTTTTCATTTCATCCCTTCATTTTGCCCGAACCCTTTTGGTTCGCCGGGAAGCCCTTATTTTTTCCTAGGTGTGTCAACCTAGCGGGTCTTTGATTATGCGTAGTATTTTTTCGACTATGTCCGTTCTTTCATAAGGTAGGGAGTTGCCCCTGTTTAGAAGTGTATTGTCATGCCACCAGCAAGTGTTTGGTCAGGCAAGATTCGTTGTTGGAATTCCCCAAGTGACTCAGGCGGAGATTTGCCCCAGGCTATTTTGGCATTTGAGAGATTCTCCGAATCTTGATTGGATTGCCCCAGATAATAGACCATGGTCATGTCTGCCCCTTGATTGGAAATGCTTTTGTTCACTAGGTATTCATCGTGCGAATTTTCCTGCTGGTCAGACAAAAAGTCATATGCAAACAAAGTTATGTTAAAAATGCAACGCTTATGTCTGTCTTGAAGATTTTTAAAATGCATTCTTTTTCATAAAACAAGTGAATGTTTGTAAAATGTGATGTCAACTCCGTATTTACCGTAGGCCTTAAGGAGTCAGGATACCATTCGTAACAGTATGCTTTCGAACTAACCCATGCTTCAGCTAGGACTTTTGAGGGTTATAACGTGGCCTGGTTCATGGTTTAAGAAACAAAGGATAAAGGCTCAAATTATTTGTACCCACCCGCTCTTCGTGATGTTCTCCAAACCTAAACTCAGTTGATCATACATTAGACCTTGTTTGAGTCTTTGCTCTGATTTTCCAGTGATGGTCGGATACTGAACGTTTATGTTGGATAGACAGTCATTCCTTTTTGTTATTGTTGAGGGTTTATAAGACCTCTTTCTTTTTGATTTTATTATCCCTGTTTTTTTTTTGCCTGAACTGTTTCCTTTTTTGGAATTATAGTCAGCGGGATGTCCCCGTTTTGTAAGTCTCCTTCATAGGTTTTGACTTAATGGGCTTTTTTATTTTGAGAGATATAATGACTGCTTGTCCTTCTTGATTATTCGGAACCATCATTGTCTTCCTTTTTTGTAAGGACCTCTTTGGTGCCGTTTTGTTATGCACTTGGATCAACTGAGAGAACTACCCTGCCCCAGGTTATGATTACGGGTTTTAATTTTCGAAAATAAAAACTCCTACTTCTTTGGCTCGAAGAGGTTGACGAGGGATTATCTTCCTTATAACTCCAGTGTTTAGGGATTGAAACAATGCATGTACCTCATCAGCGGGGTCTGTTCAAAAGCATACTGTAGATTGTGGTATCGTTTTCGTCATCCTCCCTCAAGAGGCTTAGAATTATTGAGAGTTGATCATCAGAAAAAATATGAAAATAATTTGCATAGAGTGAATACGAATATATTGATTCAAAATAGACATAAGCGATGCATTAATGGAACAACAATGTTTAATATGAATAAATGTCTAAACAATCAAAGAACAACACAACTTGAACATTCGAATGAACAAAAGTCTTTTCATCTCAGGGCTTGTCACTTCAAATGGTGAGCCTTGGAGGGATGGTAGAAAAATTCAGCCTGACCATCTTGTGTGAACTCCAATGCTCCCTCATCAATCAGGTCCTGGATCTTGTTCTTCAGAGCCCAACACTCATTTGTATCGTGTCCTGGACAGGCAGAATGGTAGGCACACCTTTTATTGGGATCATAAGTAGGATGTGCTGTGTTGGGGTTCTGGGGATGAGCCCTTAATGTGATCAAATTCAATCTCAACAGGCGTTGTAAAGCTTGAAACAGCGACATGTTGAGCGGGGTGAATTGTCTCCTGGACTTGTCTGGCTGAAGCCGGTGAGGTTGATGCTGAATTGGTGAAACTGGAGCCATTTGAGGAGCTCTCCCCTTATCTCCTTGTCTCAAAGGTGGTTGAACGACGACTGGTTTTTTACCCTTAGACATTTGCCCCAGTTGGTTACCCTGAAGCAGTTGGTTGACGAGAACCCCGAGCTCATCTTGTCTTTGAGCTAACCTTCGAATGGCAGTCACCTGCCCCAGCATCTGGGTTTTCAATGTGTCTACCTCAGCTTGTAGACGTTTCAGCTGCTCGTCCTTGTCATCTTCAGGACTCTTTCTGATCAGATTCCCCATGAGGAGTGTCCTCAACTCTTCCTGCCCCTTGGATAGGCTTAGGAGGATCTCCTTGAACTGGGTCTCTTGAGCATGGAAGTCCTGGTTGTCTTGTTGGCAAGCCATTGCTGAAATAAACAGCGGGAAAGGTAAGTGATCTGCAACAAAGATACCTGTTATGTAATGATGTGTATGACATGCATGTAATGTCTTCAAGGATCTCGCGGGATAAACAAGAAAATTTGTAAGCATTTGGATTTGTAGCTTGATTGAAGGAACTCCATATTGCTGAGAATCCTTCTTCAAGGGTCAAAGGCTCACCATATCCAGTGGGTCATAGCCCCTGACTTTAGTCATCATGTCTGGTTTTGATTTCCAAACAACCTTGGTTAGAGGAACCTTCTTCGAGAGTCAGAGCTCACCATATCAAGTGGGTCATAGCCCCTAACAACTTTGGCTAGAGGAAAATAAATCCTCTTTGCCCCTTGCTAGATGTTTAATTCATCATGACCTGCATCACAAGCCCTTGAGATCCTTGAAATGGGTTAGGATGTATGCAATGGTATGATGTTATGTTATGCATGGGGTAATGTGAGTAACCCTGTTATGAGTCCCAATTAAGGACTGTAAACCAAAACCTGCAAGAAACTAGTCTGTAAGAAACTCAGTACACTCTGTTATAAGCCCTAATTAAGGACTATAAACAAAACCTGCAAGAAACTCAATACACTCCGTTATGAGTCCTAATTAAGGACTATAAACAAAACCTACAAGAAACTTAGTAAGCCCTGTCATGTGTCCCAATTAAGGACTAAAACGAAACCTGCAAGTAGTTCATGTGTCAGATAAAGCATGCAAGCAGTCAAGTACGAAGGCACACAAGTCACACAAGAGAAAGCCCTTAGAGTTTAGGCCAGCATGGGGTCTGGGTATTACCCTCTTGAAGTTGGTGGGCTCAACCTGTCCTATCAGAAGTAACCGGGTTCTAAGGGTCCCAATATCACCGGATTGCTTTCATTGTTCATCGTTTCGATTTAGCCACTGAACTGGCGAACGAAATATTCCAGGAAAGCAACCCTCAATTGAGTGTAGTATCGAGTATCAACCAACCTCGGACTGCACCAAAGTCAGTTATCTCACTACCCTAAAGAGGCCAAGATAGTTCAATTAAGGTTCCTAAGGTCTGTTGATGCTTCACGACACCACGCGGAGGCCCCGTACTCTCCTTGACTGAACTCAAGGGTTACCGGTACACACCAAAGTGCCACATCAATGTAGCAGACTGCTTCAACCATGTCGGTATACCCCGCACAATTCCCTCACAACCTTGTTGCTACTTTCTAAGAAGGTATCCCCAGATCCGGGTTAGGATCTATAGAACTCCCAAGATAGTACCCACAATAATAAAGCAAACAATTCAGACAATTGAAAACACAAATGATCTTAGTCCTAAGGTACACCTCACTTTAAGTATCCCCAGCAGAGTCGCCAGTTCTGTGATCGGTGGATCTGGAACTGACTGTTTAATGCTGGTTCGCGAAATGTCGCGGAAGCAAGAGTCGCCACCGTCTTTTATTTTCTCCAAATGGAAAGGACAAAAGCACAGAAAAATTCCTTATAGAGATTGCTCTCGGTTCGGGAGGTAGATTATAGAAAGGGAAGGTGTTAGCACCCTTTCTATCCATGGTTATCCATGGGCTCTTAGATACTTGCTCATTTGTGTTTTCAAAAATGGTTTGTTTGCTTTTCAACTGTGGGTTTTAAAAAGTTTCTTTGAAAATTTCAGTTCGACTCTTGTATCGGTCCTCAAGAGTGTTTGAAAAGTTGCTTTCGAAAGCTTTTGAAAAGGTGTCGGTGAGAAAAGTGTTTTTGAATTTGTTTTGAGATTAGAGCAAGTATCTAGAGTCGTCTACCTACCCTAAGGAATTCGTCTGTGTAGATGTCCTTTAAAGTAGTGCCATCCCACCATTGAGAGGTAGGTAGCACCACCGTTGGAGGTGTTCGGGTCAATTCGAGGTTCGGGACATGGTGATCACCAGAGCAATAAGAAGACACCTTAGAAGCTACCCTCATGCCAGGTTCCCGGATCATGAGGACTTACTAAGACATCCTCTACTCGACGATCACCTTTCGAGGCAAGGCAACAGTGAGGCGTACCCTAGGGGTGGTGTGTGATTTATGTGTCATTTTCATTTATTTTTGTCTTTTGTCAAAGTGATCTATGCGTTTGTTTTTATTTTTGTCATTCATTCTTGCATGCATTTATTTAACAGTTAAAAAATTGCGAGAAATAAAAGTTCTAAAGCTATTACAAAAGGCGCGGGTCCACATCGCCAAAATTTCCAAGACCCGATTTGACAGAAAGTAAATAAATAAAGTAAAGTGCGAAAGACAAATATTTACATGGCTTCGGGAGAGGTACATAAATATTAAAAGAAAAAGAAATAAATACGCGCAAATTGAAAAAATATTGGAAACGAGGGCGTTGGACCCTTTTATAATGAAATTAAATTAAATTATTAAATTAATTAAAATTAAAATGAAAGGAAGTTATTTTTGGTATTTTTGGATTTATGAATTTTTTATGAGAAAGATTAATTAAAATAAAATATTAACCCTAATTCTATAACTTTTATTTATTAAGAAAAAATATTAAAGTTGAACCTAAATTAACCTAATTATTTACATGCAATTTTGATTTATAAAAAAAATAAATAATATTTTAATAATTAATTATTGTGAAAGAAAAGAAAAAGAGGATAAACAATTGATCAAACCCTAATTCTACACATTTTAAGTTTATTAGAAAAATATTAAGATTTACTCCTAAATTAAAACTAATTAATTGATACAAAACTTTATTTACAAAAATAATATTAAATAAAAATACTTATTTTTTGTCCTTTTTTGATTTTATATTGTTTATTATATTTTTTATGGAAATATTTAAATCAAAGAATTAATTAAAATAAAGGAAAGAAAAAAAAATATAAAAAAAGGATAAAAGAAACAAACTCTAGGGGGGTCTGTCCCCAATTGGAGGTGTAAATCCAGTATTTCAGGCCCATTAACCTTTGGCCTTATTGACTTTCCAGGATAGCGTGCCCAGGCGTTGACTCACGTCCATAGTATTCACCAGATCTGGTCCCTTGGATTGGTCTTTCTATACGCGTGGCAAGCTGGAAATTGTGGACGCATGGTGTTCCTCAGGGCATAATCTGCATGGGATTAGGTTTATAGAGAAAACATTGAAAAAGAGTGGGGACCTGGGGCTCGAACCCAGGTCCTGATGATTACCAACACTACGCGTTGCCATCCGTGATGCTTCTTTTCTTTGTACATTATATAAACAATAAACATAATAAGGTAAAACAAACGCTAGTGCTTTTTTCCCGCGAGAATTTGAATAACCCAATCACTGGTGGCCACCTAGTCATCTTCTCCGTTTTGTTCTTTTTTCCCTGAAACAAAAGATGGTTAGCGGGGGTTTTGAACCCCCCCAAAACAAGCTTGTTTTCAAAATAGCGAATAGGCCATATGGCCTCAGAAATTAGGCGCGAGGGTTCCATTGTTTTCGTCCAAACACAAAGAATCCATTCATGGCATTATGAGGTTCTAATTTTATAGCTTTTGGAAACGCCCAATTTGGACCTCCAAGAACCCTAACCTGTATCAATGGTGGAATCGCATATAGTACATAAAAACTCAATCAAAGTATGTGGTTAGCTTCAGAACACATCAATTAGTATGAATCCATCAAAGAAATGCAATGAAAATGCCTAAATCTTAAAACACGATTATGAAAAAAATATGAAAAAGTGTGAATCCTATTCACCAATTCTGGGCGTTAGAGGTCGTGCTTTTGATCCAGGAAGTTTCCCTGATGTCTCAGGAAGGCAATAGACTGATTACTTTGCCTTGAAATGCTTTGGAATCACGATTTCAGTTTTGAATTTTTTGATCAAAATTGCAAAGTTCTCTTTTGTCTTTCTGCGCAGCTAGGACCTTTTGAGGAGTAGGGTTTGCATTAGTATGTATAGGTGAACGATTAGGGTAAGAATTCAGAGCCAAAGGATCAAGGAATTGATGGAGAGGATATTGATTTTCATGGCAAAATATTTCAAATCTTTTTCAAGCATATTTGATACAAATCATGGCCAATTGACTTGATTCTTTCTATATTTGGTCTTGCACGAAATCTTAAGCTTATTCCTTGCATAAAAAGATTCGATTGCATTGGTTTGGTATTTTTTATATATTTTAATTAATTAAATGAATTTCTAGCATTTAAAAATTCAAATAAATAAAATAAAAATGATAAAAACTTCCCTTTGGGCCAAATGGTCGTGCACATGCTTTGGATGATGAATTGTGGAAGAAAAAGAGGCCCATTAGCAATTTTAGGTCATTTGAAGCAATGTTGACTTTTCAAAATATCCAAAAATTTCCCAACTTCCACAAGGCATAACTTGCTCAATTTTTAAGCTTTGCTCATGTTCTTGGACATTTTGGAAAGGTCTTTGAGTCCTCTAACCAATGCCTTTGGTCCCATGTCATTTTGATTTACCAATCTCAAGTTATGGCCTTTGACTTAAAGTCCTTTTTTGTTGACTTTTGAAAATGACCTATAATGTTGAAATTGATAACTTTTTGTGAGAGCATTTCTTGGACTTGAAGTGTGAAGAGGAGTTGTAGGAAATGTCTTTATCTTCAAAATGAGCTTTGGATGGAATTTTTCTGATAATCCATGTGAAAGTTATGCCTTGGTCAATTTACAGTTGACTTTTTCAACTGTCCAAATATGGAAACTTTTGCATCTTGAGACTTTTTGAGCCAAG
>OX451738.1:83625850-83643350 GCA_948472305.1 Vicia faba | reverse complement strand
AAACCCTAAACCCTATACCCAAAACCATAAACCCTAACCCTAAACCTTAAACCCTTTAACCTTAAACCCTAAACTCTAAACCCTAAACCCTAAAACCTAAAATCATATAACCCTAAAACCCTTTACCCTATAACCTAAACCCTATACCCTAAACCATAAACCATTAACCCTAAACCATAAACCATAAACTCTAAACCCTAAACCATAAATCCTAAAGCCTAAAATCCTAAAACCCTAAACCTTGAACCCTAAAACCCTAAATCGCTAAAACCCTATACCCTAAACTCTAAACCATAAACCTCAAACCCTAAACCTTAAACCCTTTAACCCTAAACCATAAACCCTAACCCCTAAACCCTAAACTCTAAATCTTAACCCCTAGACCCTAAACCCTAAACACCAAATACTAAACCCTAAATCTTAAACCCTAAACCCTAATCCCTAAACCATCAACCCTAAACCTTAAATACAAAACCCTAAATCTTAAACCCTCAACCCTAAACCTAAACCCTAAACTCAAAACCTTAAACCCTAAACCCTAAACCCTAAACCCTAGACCATCAACCCTAAACCCTAAACCCTAAACCCTAAACCGTGAACCCTAAACCTTAACCCCTACACTCTAGACCCTAAATCTTAAACTGTAAAACCCTAAACCCTAAACCCTAAATCCTAAACCCTAAACCTAAACCCTAAGCCTAAACCATAAACCCTAAATCCTAAACATAAACCCTAAACCCTAAATTCTAAACCCTAAACCCTAAATCCTAAACCCTAAACCCTAAACCCTAAACTCTAAACCCTAAACCATAAATCCTAAAGCCTAAAACCCTGAACCCCAAAACCCTGAAACCCTAAACCCTAAACCCTAAATATATATCCTAAAACCTAAACCCTAAATCTAAACCCTAAATCTAAACCTTAAACCCTAAACCTAAACCCTAAACCTAAACCCTAAACCTAAACCCTAACCATAAACCCTGAACCCTAAACCCTATACCCTAACCCTTAACCCTAAACCTAAACCCTAAACCCTAACCCTAAAATCTAAACCCTAAACCTAAACCCTAAACCCTAAATCTAAACCCTAAATCTAAACCTTAAACCCTAAATCTAAACCCTAAATCTAAACCCTAAATCCTAAACCTTAAACCCTAAACCATAAGCCTAAACCCTAATACCTAAACCCTAAACCCTAAACCCTAAACCCTACCCTAAACCCTAAACCCTAAACCCTACCCTAAACCCTAAACCCTAAACTCTAAACTCTAAACCCTAAACCCTAAACCCTAAACCCTAAACCCTAAACCTAAACCCTAAACCATACACCCTAAACCCTAAACCCTAAACCCTACACTCTAAACCCTAAACCCTAAATCCTAAACCCTAAACCTTAAACCCTAACCTAAACCATAACCTAAGCCCTAAACCCTAAACCTTAAACCCTTAACCCTACACCCTAAACCTTAAATCCTAAACCCTAAACCTAAACCCTAATACCTAAACCTAAACCCTAAACCTATACCCTAAACCTTAAACCCTAAACCTTAAACGCTAAACCCCAAACCCTAAACCTTAAACCCTAATCCTTAACCCTAAACTTAAACCCTAAAACCCTAAACCCTAAACCTTAAACCCTAACCCTAAACCCTAAATCCTAAACCCTAAACCCTAAATCTAAACCCTAAATCTAAACCCTAAACCCTAAACCCTAAATCTAAACCCTAAACCCTAACCCTAAACCATAAACCATAAATCTAAACCCTAAACCCTACCCTAAACCCTAAACCTAAACCCTAAACCCTAACCCTAAACCCTAAACCTTAAACCCTAACTCTAAACCCTAAACCCTAACCCTAAACCCTAAACCTTAAACCCTAACCCTAAACCCTAAATCTAAACCATAAACCTAAACCCTAATCCCCAAACCCTAACCCTAAACCCTAAACCCTACCCTAAACCTAACTGTGATACGGTGGGAGAACTGACTATGTGTTTTGCGTTTGTATTCGCACTTGTTCGGTTGAGCAAGAGTCGCCACCGACTTTTTATTTTATCCTAAAGGAAAGGTTAAAAAAAGCACAGCAAAAACCTTTTGAGATATTTCGTGGGTTCGGGGGGTAGATTATGAAAAGGGAAGGTATTAGCACCCTTTTCATCCATGGTTATCCATGGGCTCTTAGTTACTTGGTTTTTTAGATCACTTGCCTTGATTTTCGATTGCTTGAAAATGGTGCGTGTGTGTGTGTTTTGAAAATGTTTTGGAAGAAGATGCCTTATCTTAGGCTACCCTTGTAACAATTCTTTACTCGAATGTTTTACAAAGGTGTGTATCTTTTCGAAAAGATGTTTCAAAATGTTTTGAGAGTTTGTTTTGAAAGTGTTCGTGGAATGTGGTTTTTGAAAAGAAGGCAAGTGTTTTTGCAAGTTGATATCAAGTAACTAAGAGTTTTGTCTACCCTATTGTACTCAAAGGTTTTCTCTATGTTTTCAACCCTTTTTAACAATTTTGTTCCACCATTGAATTTGATGGACAATCTTGCGTTTAGGATGTTTAACGGGACGGGCGCGGGTCATCGTATGGACCATGAATGCAATGGTGCCAAGTATCTTCGGCAATTTGCTTTGAAGGGACTATGATCATTCCATTTAGGCGAATTTCGAAAGCGTCATCGAGGGACTTATGATCATTTGAATTTGTTTTGCCAAAGATACTCAACGTGCAAGCATGGCCCATTTTGGAAGGCAACATGTGGGATTACCCTAGAGGGTGCAAGTGTGATTGTGTATTGATTTCATGTATTTGTATTGTATTAGGTTATCTAGCGCTTGGTTTTATGTACATGCAAACCCTAGGTCTAACCATGGTATAATTGAAAGCAGTAAATTGCGGAAATGTAAAGTCTACGCTATTACAAAATAAGTATCCGGGAGTGGGGGTACAAATTTACGAATGGGGATGAGACTTAGGAATATAGTGTCCAATAGATTACAACCAAATAGAATTTGCGATCAAACGTAAATGTAACGAATATACAAAATAAGCAAATGTATAATGTATCAAATAAAAGTATATTGTGTAAGTGTATGTGTATATGCGTATGTAATTATTTACAGGTTAGGAAAATGTGAATTTAAATGTGTATTAAGTATTGTTTTAACTTAAAGAAAAGAATTAGATATTTATTTAATTAATCTGTAATCTTGTATTTTTTTTATATGTAAAAAAGGAATGTTTTAAGAAAAGAAAATAGGTGTTTTCAATTTTAATTATATTGTGTAATAAAAAAAAGTATCTTTATATGTATGTACAAAGAATATTTAAATTAAATGTTTTAAATTAAAAATGTATTTTTATGTATTTTAGTATTAATGTATTACTATACAAAGTAACAAAATTTAAGTTAGAGGAAAAATATTGTATTTAAAAAATGTAATTTTAAAGAAAGTCAACATTTGATGTAAATAAATAAAAAGGTTATATTAATTTATGTATATAAAAAAAAGAATATGATGATAAAAAAATGGTTTGAAATAAGTTAGAAATGGGCTCAAAGGGTTTGAGGCCCAAATGCAAATAGGGGGAACGAATAGAACAGGGGGGTGAATTAGGAGTTCGCTTGGGCTTATGCGCTAAGAATGGGACAAGGCCCATGTTGACACCAAATGTTTTAGGGTTAGATTATTTGTTTTCAGTTGGGAATGCTAGGGTTTACAGAAGTGCGCCGTTCGTATCACTTGTCTTCTCCGATTGCAAAACCCTTCGCCTCAGCCACCAGCGCCGTTTGCCCTTCTCCCCTCAGATCACTCAGGTGACGATTAAACAAGGTAGCGCTTTGTCTCTCTTTATTAGGAGTTTTAGATTTCCATGTTATGATTTTACTGCTTCTTTTGATTAACTGCTTGATTTGATTTCTTATGCTGTTCATTATTGATTTTGTTGGAGGTACGTGAGAAGGGATGAAAGAAAAATGTATTACCTTTACTGAAGAGGGGAAGGAGTGGTGGAGGTGTTTAGGAGGCTCGATGGTGAATGGGTACGCGCGATGAAACTAGCTTTTTGGTGACCCTGGTTAGGTTTTGTGATGTTTACCCTGAAAACCCTTATATCTTCCTTCTTCTTCTCTACTGTATGCTCGTTGCTTATGTTGCCTTTAATGCTTGAGATGCTTCTTTTACTTGTCCCTGAGTTGCCTTGCTCTGAGTTTCCTTGCTCTGAGTTGCCTCTTCTGTATGCTTGTTTAATGTGATGCTTGATGAACTGAGCCTTTTTAATATTCACTTCTTTCTTCTTATCTTTCACTGTATGCTAAACATGCTTGATATTCTTTGAAATGTTTGTTTCCTTCGAGTTTTGAATGTTGGTGGATACCTTGTGTTACCTAATGATGAAGAGATTCTGAAGGCATTTTGTGGGTTTGTGGAAATTGGTTTTACAGGTTCATGGATTGGGAGATTTCTAGCAGGTTAATAGCCTTGAGGCTCAGGCTTCAGGTTAGGCCTTTGACAGTTTTTTATGCTTGGGTTATTCAGGCAGGTATTGGCATATGCTTGGTTGTCTGGTTTGTGGTGGACTTGTGGCCTGTGAAGTTTCTGCTGTTTTTAGGCTTCAACGGGTTTCTGAACATATGTTTGTTCTATGCTTTGGTTGTTTGAGTTTGATGATAGGCAGGACAGGGTTTTTGAAGGGTTTACAGGTTAATGAGCTTATGGTTTGGAGATTTCACAGGTTTTTGCTTTAGTGAGGCTTCAGGCAGGTTATTTTAGCTTGATGGTGTTTTGGGCGTATGTTAGTTATGTTTTGTGTTTTTACAGGTTCAGCAGGCTTGGCCTTGACAGGTTATGCTCGTTGGTTTAAGGCTGGAAGGCTTTGGTTATGAACTTGGGTGTTTTCAGTAGCTTGATGGTTTTTAGAGTTTTCAAGCTTGGTGTTGGCTTTTGGATAGTTTGTTCTATATCTATTTGACAGGTTCAGCAGGCTTGGCCTTTTGTTCAGCAGGTTTTGCCTTTTGGATGCTTAGGCTGGAAAGTTTTGACAGTTGGGGTTATCTCCCCTTGATATCTTTGTGATCTCCTCCTTTTATCCACTGTGTTCAGTTTGTTTTATATTTTTCTTCCTGCCTAAAGCCTTGTAACCTGCTTTCTTTATTCTCTTCTTCTCTCTCCAGTACAGTCAATATATTTAAAATATGTTTATGCTGTACTTTTGTTCTGAAAGGGCCACTTTGTTGGGAAATGATGAAAAATGAAATAGTTTGCTTGCATATCATTCTTCCTCTGGATATTTGTCCCTTCTTCCAGATTTTGTGCTTTGTATCTTTTCAAATCTTCTTCTTTGATAGCTTGGGTAGCCTTGTGACAGTTTGACAGCAAGTTTGAATTTTTCAGTTTGGACTTTGTAGTTTGATTTGCACTTTGGAGTTTTGAGATTTGAACTTATGCAGTTTGGACAATTTGACTTGTGCATTTTTAAACTTGTGCATTTTAGCAAATAAATGTTCGTCCCTCTTTGTGAACTGGGAGAAATCCCGTGATTTGCAGGGAGGGTTAACTGATCCCAATCAGTGGCCCTTAATGATGAATTTTATATCTGTCTCTTTTATTTATCTGCTATTGATTTTCCTTTTTTTCTTTTGCAGATGAATAATTAAAATGGAGCACTGGAGCAAGGGATAGCAGATGAAGAAATGAAGATTAGAAAAAATATTTAGGATAGTTTTATTTAGGTTTAAATTACTTGTAAAATCATTGTTGTAAATAAATTATAAACAATAATTGTACGAATAATTTAAAAAATAAATAAAAGTTTTATTATCCAATTAATTCTTTTTCCTCCTATTGTTTATTTATTATTTACAATTCTTTAATTAAAATAATTGAAAATAAATTCCAATCATTTAATCTTAGAATAATAAATAATTTAAATAAACAATGCTTTAGCAATTTGATCAGTTAAACCTGGCATTTCCAACATCCAAAGTAAAGCAACAGTTAATCAAAACAACTGATCAGGCGCATTCCCTTTTCATTGATTTTTACCCAACACTGCAAATCCAAACTGAATGTATCCTTTGACTGGTTCAAACAAACAAATGTGAATTCAAACCAAATTCCTTCTTTTACTGATTAAATCAAACAATGCGTATTCAAACCAAATCCCGGAACAACTTGCAAAGCACCGTAGAATTAAATCTTTCTGAAGAACCGCGCACGAAAACCCTAATTCCTGATTAAATGCCAAAGAACGTTCACCTGATCAAAGTTGAGCTCAAAATCAACAAAAACCCTAAACCAACTGTTTGAAACATTCCAGAGCCATGAAAATCAGTAAAAACCCTAATTGTGTCTGACTGACGAGAAAAGTCTGTTTGACCGATTCTTGAGACAATCTGAAAAATCAGGAGACGCCTGAAGTTGTTATTTCTTGAGGAAAAATGCGAGGGCAAATTTTGGGGTACAACAGTTGCCCCTGTTCAATCTTCTTGAACCTGAAGAGTTAGATTGGCAAGTTTGCCTTTCGCGACTTGAAGGTAAAAGAAGATTGGACACTAAAGTACCCAGAAAATTTGCACTCGGCGATGCGATGGTAGAGGTGAATGGGCTTAAAGATGCCATTTGGTGATGGGCTTAAAGATGCCATCTGATGCGATAGAATCTTGTCGGGGGATGGGCTTAGAGATGCCATCTGATGCGATAGAATCTTGTCGGGGGATGGGCTTAGAGATGCCATCTGGGAATGGGCTTAAAGATGCCATTTGGTGACTGCTGGTAGGAGGATGGGCTTATAGATGCCATCTGGTAATGTTGAACTGTATGTCAATGGTGAGTGGACGAGTATCAGAAAGGCACCCATGTTTTGGAACATCTCTGAATTGGGGGTCCGAATAGGCAATAGATTGACATCCATGTCTGGAGAATCCATGAACTGTTTTCAGGAGTTGAGATTGAATAAGCAATAGAGCAGCATCCGTTGTTGGGAAGCGTCCGTAAACTGTTTTCAAAAGTTGAGAAGAGTCTGAACAAGTGATAGGTTAACATCCGTTACTGGAGAACCCGTGAACTGTTTTCAGAAGTCTTGAAGAGGAACCGGTGTAGGGCTTCCTGATGATGAGCTCGTGTAAAACTGCATCTGGATGAATCTGGAATAAGTATCAGAATGCCGCCGTGTCCGGGTCACATCTGAACTATTTCTGGATGAATCTCGGAAGATGATCTATGTATGTCGACTGATCTTACCTGAAAAGGTAAAGGGTTAGTTGTATGCAATGTTATGATGCATGATGCAATGTATGTGACACCAATGTTTATAACATGAATGTGATGAATGCGCATGCAAACTGATAAGCTATCTTGCTGAGGATAAATGAATCCTGGATGGCTGAAGATAAAAGAATCTTGACCGCTGCCGGGGAGAACAAATCCTTGGCTGCTGCTAAGGAGGGCAAGAATCTTCTGATTGTTGAAAATGAGAAGTCTTGGGACCACTGTTGGGGAAATCAGGAGCTTGGGTTGTATGCCAAACTACTGGGGAATTCCTGTCTTGAGGAGATCTTCAGTCTGCTTGGGGATTGATAGTTGGAAGTTTTAGCTTCGCTGGGGATAATGAGACTTGACTCTGAGGGGAGTTAGCCTCTGGAAGGTTCTCTGGCTGGGGATTGCGAGAGTTCTCTGATTGCTGCAGGTGAAGGCTTGGAATCTGAACAAGCGATAGATTGACATCCGTTACTGGAGAATCCATAAACTATTTTCAGAACGTTGAGAAGTGTCTGAACAAGCGATAGGTTAACATCCGTTACTGGAGAACCCGTGAACTGGTTTCAAAAGTTTGAGGAGAGTCTGAACAAGTGATAGGTTAACATCCGTTACTGGAGAACCCGTGAACTGTTTTCAGAAGTCTTGAAGTCGAATAAGCAATAGAGCAGCATCCGTTGTTGGGAAGCGTCCGTAAACTGTTTTCAAAAGTTGCATCTGAACAAGCGATAGATTAACATCCGTTGTTGGGAAGAATCCATAAACTATTTTCAGAAGTCTTGAGAAGAATCTGAACAAGCGATAGGTTAACATCCGTTACTGGAGAACCCGTGAACTGTTTTCAGAAGTCTTGAGAAGAATCTGAACAAGCGATAGGTTAACATCCGTTACTGGAGAACCCGTGAACTGTTTTCAGAAGTCTTGAAGTTGAATAAGCAATAGAGCAGCATCCGTTGTTGGGAAGCATCCGTAAACTGTTTTCAAAAGTTGCATCTGAACAAGCGATAAATTAACATCCGTTGTTGGGAAGAATCCATAAACTGTTTTCAGAAGTCTTGAGAAGAATCTGAACAAGCGATAGGTTAACATCCGTTACTGGAGAACTCGTGAACTGTTTTCAGAAGTCTTGAAGTTGAATAAGCAATAGAGCAGCATCCGTTGTTGGGAAGCGTCCGCAAACTGTTTTCAAAAGTTGCATCTGAACAAGCGATAGATTAACATCCGTTGTTGGGAAGAATCCATAAACTGTTTTCAGAAGTCTTGAGAAGAATCTGAACAAGCGATAGGTTAACATCCGTTACTGGAGAACCCGTGAACTGTTTTCAGAAGTCTTGAAGTTGAATAAGCAATAGAGCAGCATCCGTTGTTGGGAAGCATCCGTAAACTGTTTTCAAAAGTTGCATCTGAACAAGCGATAGATTAACATCCGTTGTTGGGAAGAATCCATAAACTGTTTTCAGAAGTCTTGAGATTGAAGAGGAACCGGTGTAGGGTTTCCTGATGATGCGTCTGTGTAAAACTATATCTTCCAACAGGTGATGAAGGAGTCGTTGAACACTTTTGACATTCGAATGCCCCAAGTGATGGTGACGGAGACTTGCCCCAGGTTCACTGAACTTTTGAGAGATTTGTTGAAATCTCGACTGGACTGCCCCAGGTTAACCGAACTTTGAGAGATCTGTTGAAACCTGACTGGACTGCCCCAGGTTAATAGGATGGTGACATGTCATGCCCCTTGTTGATAGGATATTTGTCGTTGGAAGTGTCATCCTTTTGAAGTGATTTTAACTAACTGAGAGAGTTTTCGTTCCTCCGAACATTCGCTGTATGAAATTCTTCACTGTCAAACAAAAAGCCAAATGCAGACAGTGATATTCGAACAATGCAAAGTTTATGTTTGTCTCGAAGTTTTGAAAAATGCGTTTTTAGCAGAAAACTTTTTATAAGACAGATCAACACAAGATTCAGAGCAAAGCCCTACAGGAGTCAGGATACCTTTTGTAACAGTATGCTTTCGAACTAACCCATGCTTCAATTAGGACTTTTGAAGGGTTGTAATGTGGCTTGGTTCACGGTTTTAAGAAACAAAAGGATAAAGGCTCAAAGTATATTTGTACCCACCCGCTCTTCGTGATGTTCTTGATACCTAAGCTCAGTTAATTGTGCGTCTCAACTCTGTTTTGAGTTTGGAACGACTTTTTGGGCGATGGTTCACCAGTTGAATTTGGGGAGACAATCATTTTTCAACATTTTTCATGCTGTTGAGGATTTTGTAATGACCTCACTATTTTGATTTTGATTTGTTATCCCTAACTTTTGCCTGACTGTTCCCATTTTTCGAGATTACAGTCAGCGGGATGCCCCATATTTCTTAAGCCTCCTTTACAGGTTTTGGCTCAGTGGGCTTTTTATTTTTTGAGAGATTGACTGTCTATGTGATAGGGAACCACCCCTGTCTTTTGATTCCAAAGGAATGCTTTTCTTTTTCTTTGACGTCGTTCGTTGTATTACGAACTGAGAGTTTGCGACTTCAACGCGCATTTTCTTGAATTAACTGAGATACTACCCTGCCCCGGGTTTATATCAAAGGTTTTGATTGTTTAGAACAGAAAACTCCTACTTCTTTGGCTCGAAGGGGTTGACTAGGGATTATCTTCCTTATAACTCCAGTGTTTGGGAATTGAAAGAAATGCATGTACATCATCAGCAAGGTCTGTTCAAAAGTATACTGTATAAGATCATGGTATTATTTCTTCATCCTCCCTCTAAAGGCTTACAGCTTTTTATCAAGAGTCAAATATCATAAAGAAAAGCATAAGAGTAGTGAAACGAATGGATGAATTCAAGACAAACATATACAATGCATTAATGAAAACAGAGTTTAACATCAACAGATAATTGTTTGACAGCAAAAGAAATTACAACTTTGAAAATTCAAAAAGAAGCAAAAGTCTTTCAGCTTGAGCTTCGTCACTTCAAGTGGAGAACCCTTTAACGGAAGATTTTCATCTCGCCGTCTGGCATGAATTCCAGCACCCCAATGTCGATCAGATCTTGAATCTTGTTCTTCAAGGCCCAACAGTCGTTGGTGTCGTGTCCCGGGCTGTAGGAGTGGTAAACACAAAATGCGTCGGGATGATAGTTAGGAGAGGAGGTATTGAGCTTCTGAGGAGGATCCCTTAGGGTGAGCAAGTTGACCTCCAACAGGCGCTTCAGTATGAAGAATGATGGTATATCAGTCTCTGTGAACTGTCTTCCCGACGTTTCTTGCTTACGTCGATTACCCCTTTGATGCTGGCGGGGTTGTTGATGGGCTTGTGACCCTGAAGCAAGCGAAGGAGCCTTCCCCTTGTCTTCTTGAGTGGATAGAGGCTGAGCGGTGACTTGCTCCTCAACCTCAGATGTTTGCCCCAGTTGGTTGTTTGGAAGCAGTCGGCGGATAAGAACTCTGAGTTCCTCTTGTCTTTGAGATAGGTCTTGGATGAGAGCCATCTGGCCCACCAACTGTCCCATCACTTGGGTCCTCAATGTTGTCAGGTCGAACTGCAGCTCCGCAAGCTGATCACTCCTGGCATTGTTAGAATTCTCCAAGCCCTTGGTGAGGAGAGCTTTCATCTCTTCTTGCCCCAGAGACAAGTTCAGGAACATCTCCTGCAGCTGAGCAGTCTGGTCTTGGATGTCTTTGACAGACCTTTCTAGAGCCATCTCTTACTGAAATAAACAGCAGGAGAGTAAGGAAACCTGAAAAAGGAGAGACTGTCAAAATGCAATGCATGATATGTGGATGCATGCTTTCAAGGATCTCTTAGGGTAAACACAAGAAAATGTTAGAGGTTGAACTCTGATCTTTGATTGGAGAACTTTGCGAGGATGTCTTTCCACTAGAATCAAGCTCACCATGTCCAGTGGGTCATAGCCACTGATTCAAGTTGTTGCACTTGATCTTTGTTTGGAGAACTTTGTATCGGTGGATGTCTTTCCACGAGAATCAAGCTCACCATGTCGAGTGGGTCATAGCCACTGATTCAAGTTGTTGCACTTGAACTTTGGTTGGCATTGGTTAGAGGAGAAACCTCTTGCCCCTTGGTAGACGTCTGGTTCAACGTAACCCTGTATCAAAAGAACCCTCGAGATCCTTGAAATGGTTATTGAAAATTCTATGGTATGATGTCATGATGTTATGTACATGTATGCACAAGCAAGTAAGTGTATATACAGACAAACGTATTCACACAAAGCAAACAATTCCTTAGGCTTAGGCTTGCATGGGGTTTAGGTAAGTACCCTCTTGAAGTTAGTTGGCTCATCCTGTCCTAAAATAGAAACCGGGTTCTAAGGAGCTCAATATCATTGGATTGTTTTCTGTGTTCATTGTTTCGGTTTAGCCACTTAACTGGCGACCAAAATATTCTAAGAAAACAACCCTCAAATGAGTGTAGTATCGAGTATCTACCAACTTCGGACTGCACCAAAGTCGGTCATCTCACTACCCCTAAAAAGGCTAAGATGGTCAATTAAGGTTCTAAGAGTTCGTTAGTGCTTCACGACATCACTCAGCGGCCCCGTACTCTCCTTGATTGAACTCAAGGGTTACCGGTACTCACAAATATGTCACACTAACATAGCTTACTGCTTCAACCGTGTCGGTATACCCCGCACAGTTCCCTCACAGTTTTTTTTGCTATTTACCTAAAAAGGTGCCCCAAATCTGGGTGTAGGATTTACAACAAACCCAAACAAGAACCCAAAAGATAAAGCAAATCAAGTCAATCAAAGCAAGAAAGTAAAGGTGATCTAAACCCTAAGGTAACCCCACTTTTAAGTATACTCCCCAGCAGAGTCGCCAGTTCTGTGATACGGTGGGAGAACTGACTATGTGTTTTGCGTTTGTATTCGCACTTGTTCGGTTGAGCAAGAGTCGCCACCGACTTTTTATTTTATCCTAAAGGAAAGGTTAAAAAAAGCACAGCAAAAACCTTTTGAGATATTTCGTGGGTTCGGGGGGTAGATTATGAAAAGGGAAGGTATTAGCACCCTTTTCATCCATGGTTATCCATGGGCTCTTAGTTACTTGGTTTTTTAGATCACTTGCCTTGATTTTCGATTGCTTGAAAATGGTGCGTGTGTGTGTGTTTTGAAAATGTTTTGGAAGAAGATGCCTTATCTTAGGCTACCCTTGTAACAATTCTTTACTCGAATGATTTACAAAGGTGTGTATCTTTTCGAAAAGATGTTTCAAAATGTTTTGAGAGTTTGTTTTGAAAGTGTTCGTGGAATGTAGTTTTTGAAAAGAAGGCAAGTGTTTTTGCAAGTTGATATCAAGTAACTAAGAGTTTTGTCTACCCTATTGTACTCAAAGGTTTTCTCTATGTTTTCAACCCTTTTTAACAATTTTGTTCCACCATTGAATTTGATGGACAATCTTGCGTTTAGGATGTTTAACGGGACGGGCGCGGGTCATCGTATGGACCATGAATGCAATGGTGCCAAGTATCTTCGGCAATTTGCTTTGAAGGGACTATGATCATTCCATTTAGGCGACTTTCGAAAGCGTCATCGAGGGACTTATGATCATTTGAATTTGTTTTGCCAAAGATACTCAACGTGCAAGCATGGCCCATTTTGGAAGGCAACATGTGGGATTACCCTAGAGGGTGCAAGTGTGATTGTGTATTGATTTCATGTATTTGTCTTGTATTAGGTTATCTAGCGCTTGGTTTTATGTACATGCAAACCCTAGGTCTAACCATGGTATAATTGAAAGCAGTAAATTGCGGAAATGTAAAGTCTACGCTATTACAAAATAAGTATCCGGGAGTGGGGGTACAAATTTACGAATGGGGATGAGACTTAGGAATATAGTGTCCAATAGATTACAACCAAATCGAATTTGAGATCAAACGTAAATGTAACGAATATACAAAATAAGCAAATGTATAATGTATCAAATATAAGTATATTGTGTAAGTGTGTGTGTATATGCGTATGTAATTATTTACAGGTTAGGAAAATGTGAATTTAAATGTGTATTAAGTATTGTTTTAACTTAAAGAAAAGAATTAGATATTTATTTAATTAATCTGTAATCTTGTATTTTTTTGATATGTAAAAAAGGAATGTTTTAAGAAAAGAAAATAGGTGTTTTCAATTTTAATTATATTGTGTAATAAAAAAAAGTATCTTTATATGTATGTACAAAGAATATTTAAATTAAATGTTTTAAATTAAAAATGTATTTTTATGTATTTTAGTATTAATGTATTACTATACAAAGTAACAAAATTTAAGTTAGAGGAAAAATATTGTATTTAAAAAATGTAATTTTAAAGAAAGTCAACATTTGATGTAAATAAATAAAAAGGTTATATTAATTTATGTATATAAAAAAAAGAATATGATGATAAAAAAATGGTTTGAAATAAGTTAGAAATGGGCTCAAAGGGTTTGAGGCCCAAATGCAAATAGGGGGAACGAATAGAACAGGGGGGTGAATTAGGAGTTCGCTTGGGCTTATGCGCTAAGAATGGGACAAGGCCCAGGTTGACACCAAATGTTTTAGGGTTAGATTATTTGTTTTCAGTTGGGAATGCTAGGGTTTACAGAAGCGCGCCGTTCGTATCACTTGTCTTCTCTGATTGTAAAACCCTTCGCCTCAGCCACCAGCGCCGTTTGCCCTTCTCCCCTCAGATCACTCAGGTGATGATTAAACAAGGTAGCGCTTTGTCTCTCTTTATTAGGCGTTTTAGATTTCCATGTTATGATTTTAATGCTTCTTTTGATTAACTGCTTGATTTGATTTCTTATGTTGTTCATTATTGATTTTGTTGGAGGTACGTGAGAAGGGATGAAAGAAAAATGTATTACCTTTACTGAAGAGGGGAAGGAGTGGTGGAGGTGTTTAAGAGGCTCGATGGTGAACGGGTACGCGCGATGAAACTAGATTTTTGGTGACCCTGGTTAGGTTTTGTGATGTTTACCCTGAAAACCCTTATATCTTCCTTCTTCTTCTCTACTGTATGCTCGTTGCTTATGTTGCCTTTAATGCTTGAGATGCTTCTTTTACTTGTCCCTGAGTTGCCTTGCTCTGAGTTTCCTTGCTCTGAGTTGCCTCTTCTGTATGCTTGTTTAATGTGATGCTTGATGAACTGAGCCTTTTTGATATTCACTTCTTTCTTCTTCTCTTTCACTATATGCTGAGCATGCTTGATATTCTTTGAAATGTTTGTTGCCTTCGAGTTTTTAATGTTGGTGGATACCTTGTGTTGCCTAATGATGAAGAGATTCTGAAGGCATTTTGTGGGTTTGGGGAAATTGGTTTTACAGGTTCATGGATTGGGAGATTTCTAGCAGGTTAATGGCCTTGAGGCTCAGGCTTCAGGTTAGGCCTTTGACAGTTTTTTATGCTTGGGTTATTCAGGCAGGTATTGGCATATGCTTGGTTGTCTGGTTTGTGGTGGACTTGTGGCCTGTGAAGTTTCTGCTGTTTTTAGGCTTCAGCAGGTTTCTGGACATATGTTTGTTCTATGCTTTGGTTGTTTGAGTTTGATGATAGGCAGGACAGGGTTTTTGAAGGTTTTACAGGTTAATGAGCTTATGGTTTGGAGATTTCATAGGTTTTTGCTTTAGTGAGGCTTCAGGCAGGTTATTTTAGCTTGATGGTGTTTTGGGCGTATGTTAGTTATGTTATGTGTTTTTACAGGTTCAGCAGGCTTGGCCTTGACAGGTTATGCTCGTTGGTTTAAGGATGGAAGGCTTTGGTTATGAACTTGGGTGTTTTCAGTAGCTTGATGGTTTTTAGAGTTTTCAAGCTTGGTGTTGGCTTTTGGATAGTTTGTTCTATATCTATTTGACAGGTTTAGCAGGCTTGGCCTTTTGTTCAGCAGGTTTTGCCTTTTGGATGCTTAGGCTGGAAAGTTTTGACAGTTGGGGTTATCTCCCCTTGATATCTTTGTGATCTCCTCCTTTTATCCACTGTGTTCAGTTTGTTTTATATTTTTCTTCCTGCCTAAAGCCTTGTAACCTGCTTTCTTTATTCTCTTCTTCTCTCTCCAGTACAGTCAATATATTTAAAATATGTTTATGCTGTACTTTTGTTCTGAAAGGGCCACTTTGTTGGGAAATGATGAAAAATGAAATAGTTTGCTTGCATATCATGCTTCCTCTGCATATTTGTCCCTTCTTCCAGATTTTGTGCTTTGTATCTTTTCAAATCTTCTTCTTTGATAGCTTGGGTAGCCTTGTGACAGTTTGCCAGCAAGTTTGAATTTTTCAGTTTGGACTTTGTAGTTTGATTTGCACTTTGGAGTTTTGAGATTTGAACTTATGCAGTTTGGACAATTTGACTTGTGCATTTTTAAACTTGTGCATTTTAGCAAATAAATGTTCGTCCCTCTTTGTGAACCGGGAGAAATCCCGTGATTTGCAGGGAGGGTTAACTGATCCCAATCAGTGGCCCTTAATGATGAATTTTATATCTGTCTCTTTTATTTATCTGCTATTGACTTTCCTTTTTTTCTTTTGCAGATGAATAATTAAAATGGAGCACTGGAGCAAGGGATAGCAGATGAAGAAATGAAGATTAGAAAAAATATTTAGGATAGTTTTATTTAGGTTTAAATTACTTGTAAAATCATTGTTGTAAATAAATTATAAACAATAATTGTACGAATAATTTAAAAAATAAATAAAAGTTTTATTATCCAATTAATTCTTTTTCCTCCTATTGTTTATTTATTATTTACAATTCTTTAATTAAAATAATTGAAAATAAATTCCAATCATTTAATCTTAGAATAATAAATAATTTAAATAAACAATGCTTTAGCAATTTGATCAGTTAAACCTGACATTTCCAACATCCAAAGTAAAGCAACAGTTAATCAAAACAACTGATCAGGCGCATTTCCTTTTCACTGATTTTTACCCAACACTGCAAATCCAAACTGAATGTATCCTTTGACTGGTTCAAACAAACAAATGTGAATTCAAACCAAATGCCTTCTTTTACTGATTAAATCAAACAATGCGTATTCAAACCAAATCCCGGAACAACTGGCAAAGCACCGTAGAATTAAATATTTGTGAAGAACCGCGCACGAAAACCCTAATTCCTGATTAAATGCCAAAGAACGTTCGCCTGATCAAAGTTGAGCTCAAAATCAACAAAAACCCTAAACCAACTGTTTGAAACATTCCAGAGCCATGAAAATCAGTAAAAACCCTAATTGTGTCTGACTGACGAGAAAAGTCTGTTTGACCGATTCTTGAGCCAATCTGAAAAATCAAGAGACGCCTGAAGTTGTTATTTCTTGAGGAAAAATGCGAGGGCAAATTTTGGGGTACAACACTAACCCTAAACCTAAACCCTAAACCCAAACTCTAAACCCTAAACCCTAAACCTAAACCGTAAACCCTAAACCTAAACCCTAAACCCTAAACCCTAAACCCTAAACCTAAACCCTAAACCTAAACCCTAAAACCTAAACCCTAAACTCTAAACCCTAAACCCTAAACTCTAAACCCTAAACCCTAAATCCTAAACCTTAAACCCCAAATACTAAACCCTAAATCTTAAACCCTAAACCTTAAATACTAAACCCTAAATCTTAAACCTTCAACCCTAACCCTCAACCCTAAACCTAAACCCTAAACCCAAAACCCTAAACTGTTAACCCTAAATCCTAGACCATCAACCGTGAACCCTAAACCTTAACCCCTAAACTCTAAACCTTAACCATGAACCCTAAACATTAACCCTAACCCTAAACCCTAAACCCTAAACCTAAACCCTAAACCCAAAATCCTAAACCTAAACCCTAAACCCTAAATTCTAAACCCTAAAGCCTAAGCCCTAAACCCTAAATCCTAAACCCTAACCCTAAATCCTAAACCCTAAACCTTACACCCTAAATCCTAAACCCTAAACCGTAAACCTAAACCACATACCCTAAACCCTATACCTTATACCATAAACAATAAACCTTAAACATAAACCCTAAACCCTAACCCTAAACCCCAAACACTAAACCTTAAACATTAAACCCTAACCCTAAACTCTAACTATAAACCCTAAACCTTAAACATTAAACCCTAAACCCTAAACCCTAAACCTTAAACCCTAAACCCTAAGCCTAAACCCTAAACCCTACCCTAAATCGTAACCCTAAACCCTATATGCTAAATCCTAAACCCTAAATCCTAATCCTAAACCCTATACCCTAAACCCATAAACCCTAAACCCTATACCCAA
>OX451738.1:83615850-83620850 GCA_948472305.1 Vicia faba | reverse complement strand
CCTAAACCCTAAACCCTAAACCCTAAACATAAACCCTAAACCTTAAACATTAAACCCTAAACCCTTAAACCCAAACCCTAAACCTTAAACCCTAAACCCTAAGCCTAAACCCTAAACTCCAAACCCTAAACCATACCCTAAATCGTAACCCTAAACCCTATACCCTAAATCCTAAACACTAAACCATATATCCTAACCCTAACCCTAAACCCTAAAACCCTAAACCCTAAACCCTATCCCCAAAACAATAAACCTTAAACATAAACCCTAACCCTAAACCTTAAACCCTTTAACCTTAAACCCTAAACTCTAAACCCTAAACCCTAAAACCTAAAATCATATAACCCTAAAACCCTAAACACTATACCCTAAACCCTATACCCTAAACCCTAAAACCTAAACCTAAACCCTAAACCATAAACTCTAAACCCTAAACCATAAATCCTAAAGCCTAAAACCCTAAAATCCTGAACCCCAAAACGCTAAAACCCTAAACCCTAAACCTTAAACCATTATCCCCTAAACCCTAACCCATAAACCCTAAACCCTAAATCCCTAAACCCTAAACTCTAAATATTAAACCCTAGACCTTAAACCCCAAATACTAAACCCTAAATCTTAAACCCTAAACCCTAATCCCTAAACCATCAACCCTAAACCTTAAATACTAAACCCTAAATCTTAAACCCTCAACCCTAACCCTAAACCTAAACCCTAAACCCCAAACCCTAAACTGTTAACCCTAAATCCTAGACCATCAACCGTGAACCCTAAACCTTAAGCCCTAAACTCTAAACCTTAACCCTGAACCCTAAACATTAACCCTAACCCTAAACCTAAACCCTAAACCTAAACCCTACACCTAAACCCTAACCATAAACCCTAAACCCTAAACCCTAAACCCTATACCCTAACCCTTAACCCTAAACACTAACCCTAAAATCTAAACCCTAAACCTAAACCCTAAACCCTAAATCTAAACCCTAAACCCTAAATCTAAACCTTAAACCCTAAATCTAAACCCTAAATCTAAACCCTAAATCCTAAACCCTAAACCCTAAACCCTAAGCCTAAACCCTAATACATAAACCCTAAACCCTAAACCCTACCCTAAACCCTAACCTAAACCATAACCTAAACCCTAAACCCTAAACCTTAAACCCTAAACCCTACACCCTAAACCCTAAACCCTAAACCTAAACCCTAATACCTAAACCTAAACCCTAAACCTATACCCTAAACCTTAAACCCTAAACCCTAAACGCTAAAACCCAAACCCTAAACCTTAAACCCTAATCCCTAACCCTAAACTTAAACCCTAAACCCTAAACTTAAACCTTAAACCCTAAACCCTAAATCCTAAACCCTAAACCCTAAATCTAAGCCCTAAATCTAAACCCTAAACCCTAAACCCTAAATCTAAACCCTAAACCCTAACCCTAAACCATAAACCCTAAACCTAAACCCTAAACCCTAAACCCTACCCTAAACCCTAAACCTAAACCCTAAACCCTAACCCTAAACCTAAACCCTAAACCGTAAACCCTAACTCTAAACCCTAAACCCTAACCCTAAACCCTAAACCTTAAACCCTAACCCTAAACCCTAAATCTAAACCATAAACCTAAACCCTAAGCCCCAAACCCTAACCCTAAACCCTAAACCCTACCCTAAACCTAACCCTAAACCTAAACCCTAAACCTAAACCCTAAACCCAAACTCTAAACCCTAAACCCTAAACCCTAAACCTAAACCTTAAACCCTAAACCTAAACCCTAAACCCTAAACCCTAAACCCTAAACCTAAACCCTAAACCTAAACCCTAAAACCTAAACTCTAAACCCTAAACCCTAAATCCTAAACCTTAAACCCCAAATACTAAACCCTAAATATTAAACCCTAAACCTTAAATACTAAACCCTAAATCTTAAACCTTCAACCCTAACCCTCAACCCTAAACCTAAACCCTAAACCCCAAACCCTAAACTGTTAACCCTAAATCCTAGACCATCAACCGTGAACCCTAAACCTTAACCCCTAAACTCTAAACCTTAACCATGAACCCTAAACATTAACCCTAACCCTAAACCCTAAACCCTAAACCTAAACCCTAAACCCTAAATCCTAAACCTAAACCCTAAACCCTAAATTCTAAACCCTAAACCCTAAATCCTAAACCCTAACCCTAAATCCTAAACCCTAAACCGTACACCCTAAATCCTAAACCCTAAATCGTAAACCTAAACCACATACCCTAAACCTTATACCTTATACCATAAACAATAAACCTTAAACATAAACCCTAAACCCTAACCCTAAACCCCAAACACTAAACCTTAAACATTAAACCCTAACCCTAAACTCTAACTATAAACCCTAAACCTTAAACATTAAACCCTAAACCCTAAAGCCTAAACCTTAAACCCTAAACCCTAAGCCTAAACCCTAAACCCTACCCTAAATCGTAACCCTAAACCATATATCCTAAATCCTAAACCCTAAATCCTAATCCTAAACCCTATACCCTAAACCCCTAAAACCTAAACCCTATACCCAAAACCATAAACCCTAAACATAAACCCTAATCCTAAACCTTAAACCCTTTAACCTTAAACCCTAAACTCTAAACCCTAAACCCTAAAACCTAAAATCATATAACCCTAAAACCCTTTACCCTATAACCTAAACCCTATACCCTAAACCATAAACCCTAAACCCTAAACCATAAACCATAAACTCTAAACCCTAAACCATAAATCCTAAAGCCTAAAATCCTAAAACCCTAAACCTTGAACCCCAAAACCCTAAATCGCTAAAACCCTATACCCTAAACCCTAAACCTCAAACCCTAAACCTTAAACCCTTTAACCCTAAACCATAAACCCTAACCCCTAAACCCTAAACTCTAAATCTTAAACCCTAGATGCTAAACCCTAAACACCAAATACTAAACCCTAAATCTTAAACCCTAAACCCTAATCCCTAAACCATCAACCCTAAACGTTAAATACTAAACCCTAAATCTTAAACCCTCAACCCTAAACCCCAAACCCTAAACCCTAAACCCTAAACCCTAGACCATCAACCCTAAACCCTAAACCCTAAATCCTAGACCCTAAACCCTAAACCCTAAACCGTGAACCCTAAACCTTAACCCCTAAACTCTAGACCCTAAATCTTAAACTGTAAAACCCTAAACCCTAAACCCTAAACCCTAAACCCTAAACCCTAAACCCTAAACCCTAAACCTTAAACCCTAAACCCTACACCCTAAACCCTAAACCCTAAACCCTAAACCTAAACCCTAATACCTAAACCTAAACCCTAAACCTATACCCTAAACCTTAAACCCTAAACCCTAAACGCTAAACCCCAAACCCTAAACCTTAAACCCTAATCCCTAACCCTAAACTTAAACCCTAAACCCTAAACTTAAACCTTAAACCCTAACCCTAAACCCTAAATCCTAAACCCTAAACCCTAAATCTAAACCCTAAATCTAAACCCTAAACCCTAAATCTAAACCCTAAACCCTAACCCTAAACCATAAACCCTAAACTTAAACCCTAAACCCTAAACCCTACCCTAAACCCTAAACCTAAACCCTAAACCCTAACCCTAAACTTAAACCCTAAACCTTAAACCCTAACTCTAAACCCTAAACCCTAACCCTAAACCCTAAACCTTAAACCCTAACCCTAAACCCTAAATCTAAACCATAAACCTAAACCCTAAGCCCCAAACCATAACCCTAAACCCTAAACCCTACCCTAAACCTAACCCTAAACCTAAACCCTAAACCTAAACCCTAAACCCAAACTCTAAACCCTACACCCTAAACCCTAAACCTAAACCTTAAACCCTAAACCCTAAACCCTAAACCTAAACCCTAAACCTAAACCCTAAAACCTAAACTCTAAACTCTAAACCCTAAACTCTAAACCCTAAATCCTAAACCTTAAACCCCAAATACTAAACCATAAATATTAAACCCTAAACCTTAAATACTAAACCCTAAATCTTAAACCTTCAACCCTAACCCTCAACCCTAAACCTAAACCCTAAACCCCAAACCCTAAACTGTTAACCCTAAATCCTAGACCATCAACCGTGAACCCTAAACCTTAACCCCTAAACTCTAAACCTTAACCATGAACCCTAAACATTAACCCTAACCCTAAACCCTAAACCCTAAACCTAAACCCTAAACCCTAAATCCTAAACTTAAACCCTAAACCCTAAATTCTAAACCCTAAACCCTAAACCCTAAATCCTAAACCCTAACCCTAAATCCTAAACCCTAAACCGTACACCCTAAATCCTAAACCCTAAATCGTAAACCTAAACCACATACCCTAAACCTTATACCTTATACCATAAACAATAAACCTTAAACATAAACCCTAAACCCTAACCCTAAACCCCAAACACTAAACCTTAAACATTAAACCCTAACCCTAAACTCTAACTATAAACCCTAAACCTTAAACATTAAACCCTAAACCCTAAACCCTAAACCTTAAACCCTAAACCCTAAGCCTAAACCCTAAACCCTACCCTAAATCGTAACCCTAAACCCTATATCCTAAACCCTAAATCCTAATCCTAAACCCTATACCCTAAACCCCTAAAACCTAAACCCTATACCCAAAACCATAAACCCTAAACATAAACCCTAATCCTAAACCTTAAACCTTTTAACCTTAAACCCTAAACTCTAAACCCTAAAACCTAAAATCATATAACCCTAAAACCCTTTACCCTATAACATAAACCCTATACCCTAAACCATAAACCCTAAACCCTAAACCATAAACCATAAACTCTAAACCCTAAACTATAAATCCTAAAGCCTAAAATCCTAAAACCCTAAACCTTGAACCCCAAAACCCTAAATCGCTAAAACCCTATACCCTAAACCCTAAACCATAAACCTCAAACCCTAAACCTTAAACCCTTTAACCCTAAACCATAAACCCTAACCCCTAAACCCTAAACTC
>OX451738.1:83610850-83613350 GCA_948472305.1 Vicia faba | reverse complement strand
ACCTAATCCCTAAACCATAACCCTAAACCCTATTCCTAAACCCTAAACCTTAAACATTAAACCCTAAACCCTAAACCCTAAACCCTAAACATAAACCCTAAACCTTAAACATTAAACCCTAAACCCTTAACCCCAAACCCTAAACTTTAAACCCTAAACCCTAAGCGTAAACCCTAAACTCCAAACCCTAAACCATACCCTAAATCGTAACCCTAAACCCTATACCCTAAATCCTAAACACTAAACCATATATCCTAACCCTAACCCTAAACCCCTAAACGCTAAACCCTATCCCCAAAACAATAAACCCTAAACATAAACCCTAACCCTAAACCTTAAACCCTAAACTCTAAACCCTAAACCCTAAAACCTAAAATCATATAACCCTAAAACCCTAAACACTATACCCTAAACCCTATACCCTAAACCCTAAACCTCAAACCTAAACCCTAAACCATAAAATCTAAACCCTAAACCATAAATCCTAAAGCCTAAAACCCTAAAATCCTGAACCCCAGAACGCTAAAACCCTAAACCCTAAACCTTAAACCATTAACCCTAAACCCTAACCCATAAACCCCAAACTCTAAACCCTAAATCCCTAAACCCTAAACTCTAAATATTAAACCCTAGAAATTAAACCGCAAATACTAAACCCTAAATCTTAAACCCTAAACCCTAATCCCTAAACCATCAACCCTAAACCTTAAATACTAAACCCTAAATCTTAAACCCTCAACCCTAACCCTGAACCCTAAACCTAAACCCTAAACCCCAAACCCTAAACTGTTAACCCTAAATCCTAGACCATCAACCGTGAACCCTAAACCTTAACCCCTAAACTCTAAACCTTAACCATGAACCCTAAACATTAACCCTAAACCTAAACCCTAAACCCTAAATCCTAAACCCTAAATCCTAACCCTAAACCCTATACCCTAAACCCCTAAACCCTAAACCTTATACCTAAAACCATAAACCCTAAACATAAACCCTAACCCTAAACCTTAAACCCTTTAACCTTAAACCATAAACTCTAAACCCTAAACCCTAAAACCTTAAATCATATAACCCTAAAACCCTTTACCCTATAACCTAAACCCTATACCCTAAACCCTAAATCCTAAACCCTAAACCATAAACCATAAACTCTAAACCCAAAACCATAAATCCTAAAGCCTAAAATCCTAAAACCCTAAACCTTGAACCCCAAAACCCTAAATCGCTAAAACCCTATACCCTAAACCCTAAACCATAAACCTCAAACCCTAAACCTTAAACCCTTTTACCCTAAACCATAAACCCTAACCCCTAAACCTTAAACTCTAAATCTTAAACCCTAGACCCTAAACCCTAAACACCAAATACTAAACCCTAAATCTTAAACCTTAAACCCTAATCCCTAAACCATCAACCCTAAAACTTAAATACTAAACCCTAAATCTTAAACCCTCAACCCTAAACCTAAACCCTAAACCCCAAACCCTAAACCCTAAACCCTAGACCATCAACCCTAAACCTTAAATACTAAACCCTAAATCTTAAACCTTCAACCCTAACCCTCAACCCTAAACCTAAACCCTAAACTCCAAACCCTAAACTGTTAACCCTAAATCCTAGACCATCAACCGTGAACCCTAAACCTTAACCCCTAAACTTTAAACCTTAACCATGAACCCTAAACATTAACCCTAACCCTAAACCCTAAACCCTAAACCTAAACCCTAAACCCTAAATCCTAAACCTAAACCCTAAACCCTAAATTCTAAACCCTAAACCCTAAATCCTAAACCCTAACCCTAAATCCTAAACCCTAAACCGTACACCCTAAATCCTAAACCCTAAATCGTAAACCTAAACCACATACCCTAAACCTTATACCTTATACCATAAACAATAAACCTTAAACATAAACCCTAAACCCTAACCCTAAACCCCAAACACTAAACCTTAAACATTAAACCCTAACCCTAAACTCTAACTATAAACCCTAAACCTTAAACATTAAACCCTAAACCCTAAAGCCTAAACCTTAAACCCTAAACCCTAAGCCTAAACCCTAAACCCTACCCTAAATCGTAACCCTAAACCATATATCCTAAATCCTAAACCCTAAATCCTAATCCTAAACCCTATACCCTAAACCCCTAAAACCTAAACCCTATACCCAAAACCATAAACCCTAAACATAAACCCTAATCCTAAACCTTAAACCCTTTAACCTTAAACCCTAAACTCTAAACCCTAAACCCTAAAACCTAAAATCATATAACCCTAAAACCCTTTACCCTATAACCTAAACCCTATACCCTAAACCATAAACCCTAAACCCTAAACCATAAACCATAAACTCTAAACCCTAAACCATAAATCCTAAAGCCTAAAATCCTAAAACCCTAAACCTTGAACCCCAAAACCCTAAATCGCTAAAACCCTATACCCTAAACCCTAAACCTCAAACCCTAAACCTTAAACCCTTTAACCCTAAACCATAAACCCT
>OX451738.1:83590850-83595850 GCA_948472305.1 Vicia faba | reverse complement strand
CCCTAAACCTAAATCTAAACCCTAAACCCTAAACCCTAAACCCTAAATCTAAACCCTTAATCTAAACCCTAAACCCTAAACCCTAAACCCTAAATCTAAACCCTAAACCCTAACCCTAAACCCTAAACCTAAACCCTAAAGCCTAAACCCTACCCTAAACCCTAAACCTAAACCCTAAACCCTAACCCTAAACCTAAACCCTAAACCTTAAACCCTAACTCTAAACCCTAAACCCTAACCCTAAACCCTAAACCTTAAACCCTAACCCTAAACCTAAACCCTAAATCCTAAATCTAAACCCTAAACCATAAACCTAAACCCCAAACCCTAACCCTAAACCCTAAACCCTACCCTAAACCTAACCCTAAACCTAAACCCTAAACCCAAACTCTAAACCCTAAACCCTAAACCCTAAACCCTAAACCTAAACCCTAAACCCTAAACCCTAAACCTAAACCCTAAAACCTAAACCCTAAACTGTAAACCCTAAACCCTAAACTCTAAACCCTAAACCCGAAATCCTAAACCCTAAACCCTAAATCCTAACCTAAACCCTAAACCCAAAACCCAAAACTCTAAACCCTAACCCTAAACCATAAACCCTAAACTCTAAACCCTAAACCCTAAACCTAAACCCTAAACCCTAAACCTATACCCTAAACACTAAACCCTAAACCCTAAACCCCATACCCTAAACCTTAAACCCTAATCCCTAAGCCTAAACTCTAAACCCTAACCCTGAATCCTATCCCTAAACCCTAAATCCTAAACCCTAAACCTTAAACCCTAAACCCTAAACCCCTAAACCCTAAATCCTAAACCCTAAACCTAAACCCTAAACCCTAAATCCTAAACCTAAACACTAAACCCTAAACCTTACACCCTAAATCCTAAACCCTAAACCCTAAACCTAAACCCTATACCCTAAACCCTATACCCTATACCCTAAACCTAATCCCTAAACCATAACCCTAAACCCTATTCCTAAACCCTAAACCTTAAACATTAAACCCTAAACCCTAAACCCTAAACCCTAAACATAAACCCTAAACCTTAAACATTAAACCCTAAACCCTTAACCCCAAACCCTAAACCTTAAACCCTAAACCCTAAGCCTAAACCCTAAACTCTAAACCCTAAACCATACCCTAAATCGTAACCCTAAACCCTATACCCTAAATCCTAAACACTACACCATATATCCTAACCCTAACCCTAACCCTAAACCCTAAACCTCTAAACCCTAAACCCTATCCCCAAAACCATAAACCCTAAACATAAACCCTAACCCTAAACCTTAAACCCTTTAACCTTAAACCCTAAACTCTAAACCCTAAACCCTAAAACCTAAAATCATATAACCCTAAAACCCTAAACACTATACCCTAAACCCTATACCCTAAACCGTAAACCCTAAACCTAAACCCTAAACCATAAACTCTAAACCCTAAACCATAAATCCTAAAGCCTAAAACCCTAAAATCCTGAACCCCAAAACCCTAAAACGCTAAAACCCTAAACCCTAAACCTTAAACCATTAACCCTAAACCCTAACCCATAAACCCCAAACCCTAAACCCTAAATCCCTAAACCCTAAACTCTAAATATTAAACCCTAGACCTTAAACTCCAAATACTAAACCCTAAATCTTAAACCCTAAACCCTAAACCCCAAACCCTAAACTGTTAACCCTAAATCCTAGACCATTAACCGTGAACCCTAAACCTTAACCCCTAAACTCTAAACCTTAACCATGAACCCCAAAACATTAACCCTAACCCTAAAACCTAAACCATAAACCCTAAACCCTAAATCCTAAACCCTAACCCTAAATCCTAAACCCTAAACTGTACACCCTAAATCCAAAACCCTAAACCGTAAACCTAAACCACATACCCTAAACCTTATACCATATACCATAAATAATAAACCTTAAACATAAACCCTAAACCCTAATCCGAAACCCCAAACACTAAACCTTAAACATTAAACCCTAACCTTAAACTTTAACCATAAACCCAAAACCTTAAACATTAAACCCTAAACCCCAAACCCTAAACCTTAAACCCTAAACCCTAAGCCTAAACCCTAAACCCTACCCTAAATCGTAACCATAAACCCTATACCCTAAACCCTAAACCCTAAACCCTAAACCATAAACCATAAACTCTAAACCCTAAACCATAAATCCTAAAGCCTAAAATCCTAAAACCCTAAACCTTGAACCCCAAAACCCTAAATCGCTAAAACCCTATACCCTAAACCCTAAACCATAAACCTCAAACCCTAAACCTTAAACCCTTTTACCCTAAACCATAAACCCTAACCCCTAAACCCTAAACTCTAAATCTTAAACCCTAGACCCTAAACCCTAAACACCAAATACTAAACCCTAAATCTTAAACCTTAAACCCTAATCCCTAAACCATCAACCCTAAAACTTAAATACTAAACCCTAAATCTTAAACCCTCAACCCTAAACCTAAACCCTAAACCCCAAACCCTAAACCCTAAACCCTAGACCATCAACCCTAAACCCTAAACCCTAAATCCTAGACCCTAAACCCTAAACCCTAAACCGTGAACCCTAAACCTTAACCCCTAAACTCTAGACCCTAAATCTTAAACTGTAAAACCCTAAACCCTAAACCCTAAATCCTAAATCCTAAACCTAAACCCTAAGCCTAAACCCTAAATCCTAAACATAAACCCTAAACCCTAAATTCTAAACCCTAAACCCTAAATCCTAAACCCTAAACCCTAAACCCTAAACCCTAAACTCTAAACCCTAAATCTTAAACCCTAACCCCTAAACCAAAAACCCTTAACCGAAAACCCTAAATCCTAAACCCTAACCCTATACCCTAAACCCTAAACCTTAAATCCTAAACCCTTAACCCTAAACCTTAAATCCTAAACCCTAACCCTAAACCCTAAACCCTAAACCTAAACCCTAAACCCTAACCCTAACCGTAAACCATAAACCCTAAACTCTAAACCATAACCCTAACCCTAAACCTTAACCCTAACCTTTAACCCTAAACCTAATCCTAAATCCTAAACCCTAAACCCTAACCCTAAACCTTTAACCCTAAACCATAAACCATAACCCCTAAACCCTAGACCCTAAATCCTAAACCCTAGATCCTAAACACTAAACCCCAAATACTAAACCCTAAATCTAAAACCCTAAACCATCAACACTAAACCCTAACCCTAAACCTTAAACCCTTTAACCTTAAACCCTAAACTCTAAACCCTAAACCCTAAAACCTAAACCCTAAACCCTAAACGCTAAACCATAAACTCTAAACCCTAAACCATAAATCCTAAAGCCTAAAACCCTAAAACCCTGAACCCCAAAACCCTAAAACCCTAAACCCTAAACCCTAAATATATATCCTATAACCTAAACCCTAAATCTAAACCCTAAATCTAAACCCTAAACCCTAAACTTAAACCCTAAACCCTAAACCCTAAACCTAAACCCTAAACCTAAACCCTAACCATAAACCCTAAACCCTAACCCTAAACCTAAACCCTAAACCCTAACCCTAAAATCTAAACCCTAAACCTAAACCCTAAACCCTAAATCTAAACCCTAAACCCTAAATCTAAACCCTAAATCTAAACCCTAAATCCTAAACCCTAAACCCTAAACCCTAAGCCTAAACCCTAATACCTAAACCCTAAACCCTAAACCCTAAACCCTACCCTAAACCCTAAACCCTAAACTCTAAACTCTAAACCCTAAACCCTAAACCCTAAACCTAAACCCTAAATCCTAAACCCTACACCCTAAACCCTAAACCCTAAACCCTATACTCTAAACCCTAAACCCTAAATCCTAAACCCTAAACCCTAACCTAAACCATAACCTAAACCCTAAACCCTAAACCTTAAACCCTAAACCCTACACCCTAAACCCTAAACCCTAAACCTAAACCCTAATACCTAAACCTAAACCCTAAACCTATATCTTAAACCCTAAACCCTAAACGCTAAACCCCAAACCCTAAACCTTAAACCCTAATCCCTAACCCTAAACTTAAACCCTAAACCTTAAACCTTAAACCCTAACCCTAAACCCTAAACCCTAAATCTAAACCCTAAATCTAAACCCTAAACCCTAAACCCTAAACCCTAAATCTAAACCCTAAATCTAAACCCTAAACCCTAAACCCTAAATCTAAACCCTAAACCCTAACCCTAAACCATAAACCTAAACCCTAAACCCTAAACCCTACCCTAAACCCTAAACCTAAACCCTAAACCCTAACCCTAAACCTAAACCCTAAACCTTAAACCCTAACTCTAAACCCTAAAACCCTAAACCTTGAACCCCAAAACCCTAAATCGCTAAAACCCTATACCCTAAACCCTAAACCATAAACCTCAAACCCTAAACCTTAAACCCTTTTACCCTAAACCATAAACCCTAACCCCTAAACCCTAAACTCTAAATCTTAAACCCTAGACCCTAAACCCTAAACACCAAATACTAAACCCTAAATCTTAAACCTTAAACCCTAATCCCTAAACCATCAACCCTAAAACTTAAATACTAAACCCTAAATCTTAAACCCTCAACCCTAAACCTAAACCCTAAACCCCAAACCCTAAACCCTAAACCCTAGACCATCAACCCTAAACCCTAAACCCTAAATCCTAGACCCTAAAACCTAAACCCTAAACCGTGAACCCTAAACCTTAACCCCTAAACTCTAGACCCTAAATCTTAAACTGTAAAACCCTAAACCCTAAACCCTAAATCCTAAAACCTAAACCTAAACCCTAAGCCTAAACCCTAAATCCTAAACATAAACCCTAAACCCTAAATTCTAAACCCTAAACCCTAAATCCTAAACCCTAAACCCTAAACCCTAAACCCTAAACTCTAAACCCTAAATCTTAAACCCTAACCCCTAAACCAAAAACCCTTAACCGAAAACCCTAAATCCTAAACCCTAACCCTATACCCTAAACCCTAAACCTTAAAT
>OX451738.1:83585850-83588350 GCA_948472305.1 Vicia faba | reverse complement strand
TAACCCTAAACCTTAAACCCTTTAACCTTAAACCCTAAACTCTAAACCCTAAACCCTAAAACCTAAAATCATATAACCCTAAAACCCTAAACACTATACCCTAAACCCTATACCCTAAACCGTAAACCCTAAACCTAAACCCTAAACCATAAACTCTAAACCCTAAACCATAAATCCTAAAGCCTAAAACCCTAAAATCCTGAACCCCAAAACCCTAAAACGCTAAAACCCTAAACCCTAAACCTTAAACCATTAACCCTAAACCCTAACCCATAAACCCCAAACCCTAAATCCTAAATCCCTAAACCCTAAACTCTAAATATTAAACCCTAGACCTTAAACTCCAAATACTAAACCCTAAATCTTAAACCCTAAACCCTAAACCCCAAACCCTAAACTGTTAACCCTAAATCCTAGACCATTAACCCTTAACCCTAAACCTTAACCCCTAAACTCTAAACCTTAACCATGAACCCCAAAACATTAACCCTAACCCTAAAACCTAAACCATAAACCCTAAACCCTAAATCCTAAACCCTAACCCTAAATCCTAAACCCTAAACCGTACACCCTAAATCCAAAACCCTAAACCGTAAACCTAAACCACATACCCTAAACCTTATACCATATACCATAAATAATAAACCTTAAACATAAACCCTAAACCCTAATCCGAAACCCCAAACACTAAACCTTAAACATTAAACCCTAACCTTAAACTTTAACCATAAACCCAAAACCTTAAACATTAAACCCTAAACCCCAAACCCTAAACCTTAAACCCTAAACCCTAAGCCTAAACCCTAAACCCTACCCTAAATCGTAACCATAAACCCTATACCCTAAACCCTAAACACCAAATACTAAACCCTAAATCTTAAACCCTAAACCCTAATCCCTAAACCATCAACCCTAAACCTTAAATACTAAACCCTAAATCTTAAACCCTCAACCCTAAACCTAAACCCTAAACCCCAAACCCTAAACCCTAAACCCTAAATCCTAGACCATCAACCCTAAACCCTAAATCCTAGACCCTAAACCCTAAACCCTAAACCGTGAACCCTAAACCTTAACCCCTAAACTCTAGACCCTAAATCTTAAACTGTAAAACCCTAAACCCTAAACCCTAAATCCAAAACCCTAAACCCTAAGCCTAAACCCTAAACCCTAAATCCTAAACATAAACCCTAAACCCTAAATTCTAAACCCTAAACCCTAAATCCTAAACCCTAAACCCTAAACTCTAAACCCTAAATATTAAACCCTAAATCTTAAACCCTAACCCCTAAACCAAAAACCCTTAACCGAAAACCCTAAATCCTAAACCCTAACCCTATACCCTAAACCATAAACCTTAAATCCTAAATCCTTAACCCTAAACCTTAAATCCTAAACCCTAACCCTAAACCATAAACCCTAAACCCTAACCCTAACCGTAAACCATAAACCCTAAACCCTAAACCATAACCCTAACCCTAAACCTTAACCCTAACCTTTAACCCTAAACCTAATCCTAAACCCTAAACCCTAAACCCTAACCCTAAACCTTAAACCCTTTAACCCTAAACCATAAACCATAACCCCTAAACCCTAGACCCTAAATCCTAAACCCTAGATCCTAAACCCTAAACTCCAAATACTAAACCCTAAATCTAAAACCCTAAACCATTAACACTAAACCCTAATACTAAACCCCTAAACCCTAAACCCTAAACCCTAAACCCTAAACCCTAAATCTAAACCCTAAACCCTAAACCCTAACCCTAAACCCTAAACCATAAACCTAAACCATAAACCCTAAACCCTACTGTTGTACCCCAAAATTTGCCCTCCCATATTCTTCAAGAATTGCCAAGTCAAAGGTTCAAAAATCTCCCCAAGGGTTGCACAGTTTAAGGGCCTCCTAACAGTCAAAATTAGGGTTTTGGTTCTGACAAGGAAAATGAAGTTTCCAAGGGTCCAATCAAGTCTCACATGCCTATAAACATGGTCAAGCATCCTCCTACCAAGTTTCAAAGCTTACAGCACAAAATTGCACAGTCAAAAACCCTAATTGCACTACAGTCAACTGTAGGGGCAAAATGGTCATTTGACAGTCAAAAGTTCAAATTTTTGGTCAACATCTCATTTTGAAGCCACAAACATCATTTGATCAATTCTTGATCATGATTCTCAAAGCTTGGCTCAAAAAGTTTCAAGATGCAAAATCTTAAACCTTAAACCCTAATCCCTAAACCATCAACCCTAAAACTTAAATACTAAACCCTAAATCTTAAACCCTCAACCCTAAACCTAAACCCTAAACCCCAAACCCTAAACCCTAAACCCTAGACCATCAACCCTAAACCCTAAACCCTAAATCCTAGACCCTAAACCCTAAACCGTGAACCCTAAACCTTAACCCCTAAACTCTAGACCCTAAATCTTAAACTGTAAAACCATAAACCCTAAACCCTAAATCCTAAATCCTAAACCTAAACCCTAAGCCTAAACCCTA
>OX451738.1:83580850-83583350 GCA_948472305.1 Vicia faba | reverse complement strand
CCTAAGCCTAAACCCTAAACTCTAAACCCTAAACCATACCCTAAATCGTAACCCTAAACCCTATACCCTAAATCCTAAACACTACACCATATATCCTAACCCTAACCCTAACCCTAAACCCTAAACCTCTAAACCCTAAACCCTATCCCCAAAACCATAAACCCTAAACATAAACCCTAACCCTAAACCTTAAACCCTTTAACCTTAAACCCTAAACTCTAAACCCTAAACCCTAAAACCTAAAATCATATAACCCTAAAACCCTAAACACTATACCCTAAACCCTATACCCTAAACCGTAAACCCTAAACCTAAACCCTAAACCATAAACTCTAAACCCTAAACCATAAATCCTAAAGCCTAAAACCCTAAAATCCTGAACCCCAAAACCCTAAAACGCTAAAACCCTAAACCCTAAACCTTAAACCATTAACCCTAAACCCTAACCCATAAACCCCAAACCCTAAACCCTAAATCCCTAAACCCTAAACTCTAAATATTAAACCCTAGACCTTAAACTCCAAATACTAAACCCTAAATCTTAAACCCTAAACCCTAAACTCCAAACCCTAAACTATTAACCCTAAATCCTAGACCATTAACCGTGAACCCTAAACCTTAACCCCTAAACTCTAAACCTTAACCATGAACCCCAAAACATTAACCCTAACCCTAAAACCTAAACCATAAACCCTAAACCCTAAATCCTAAACCCTAACCCTAAATCCTAAACCCTAAACCGTACACCCTAAATCCAAAACCCTAAACCGTAAACCTAAACCACATACCCTAAACCTTATACCATATACCATAAATAATAAACCTTAAACATAAACCCTAAACCCTAATCCGAAACCCCAAACACTAAACCTTAAACATTAAACCCTAACCTTAAACTTTAACCATAAACCCAAAACCTTAAACATTAAACCCTAAACCCCAAACCCTAAACCTTAAACCCTAAACCCTAAGCCTAAACCCTAAACCCTACCCTAAATCGTAACCATAAACCCTATACCCTAAACCCTAAACCCTAAACCCTAAACCATAAACCATAAACTCTAAACCCTAAACCATAAATCCTAAAGCCTAAAATCCTAAAACCCTAAACCTTGAACCCCAAAACCCTAAATCGCTAAAACCCTATACCCTAAACCCTAAACCATAAACCTCAAACCCTAAACCTTAAACCCTTTTACCCTAAACCATAAACCCTAACCCCTAAACCCTAAACTCTAAATCTTAAACCCTAGACCCTAAACCCTAAACACCAAATACTAAACCCTAAATCTTAAACCTTAAACCCTAATCCCTAAACCATCAACCCTAAAACTTAAATACTAAACCCTAAATCTTAAACCCTCAACCCTAAACCTAAACCCTAAACCCCAAACCCTAAACCCTAGACCATCAACCCTAAACCCTAAACCCTAAATCCTAGACCCTAAACCCTAAACCCTAAACCGTGAACCCTAAACCTTAACCCCTAAACTCTAGACCCTAAATCTTAAACTGTAAAACCCTAAACCCTAAACCCTAAATCCTAAATCCTAAACCTAAACCCTAAGCCTAAACCCTAAATCCTAAACATAAACCCTAAACCCTAAATTCTAAACCCTAAACCCTAAATCCTAAACCCTAAACCCTAAACCCTAAACCCTAAACTCTAAACCCTAAATCTTAAACCCTAACCCCTAAACCAAAAACCCTTAACCGAAAACCCTAAATCCTAAACCCTAACCCTATACCCTAAACCCTAAACCTTAAATCCTAAACCCTTAACCCTAAACCTTAAATCCTAAACCCTAACCCTAAACCCTAAACCCTAAACCTAAACCCTAAACCCTAACCCTAACCGTAAACCATAAACCCTAAACCCTAAACCATAACCCTAACCCTAAACCTTAACCCTAACCTTTAACCCTAAACCTAATCCTAAACCCTAAACCCTAAACCCTAACCCTAAACCTTTAACCCTAAACCATAAACCATAACCCCTAAACCCTAGACCCTAAATCCTAAACCCTAGATCCTAAACACTAAACCCCAAATACTAAACCCTAAATCTAAAACCCTAAACCATCAACACTAAACCCTAACCCTAAACCTTAAACCCTTTAACCTTAAACCCTAAACTCTAAACCCTAAACCCTAAAACCTAAACCCTAAACCCTAAACGCTAAACCATAAACTCTAAACCCTAAACCATAAATCCTAAAGCCTAAAACCCTAAAACCCTGAACCCCAAAACCATAAAACCCTAAACCCTAAACCCTAAATATATATCCTATAACCTAAACCTTAAATCTAAACCCTAAATCTAAACCCTAAATCTAAACCCTAAACCCTAAACCTAAACCCTAAACCCTAAACCCTAAACCTAAACCCTAACCATAAACCATAAACCCTAAACCCTAACCCTAAACCTAAACCCTAAACCCTAACCCTAAAATCTAAACCCTAAACCTAAACCCTAAACCCTAAATCTAAACCCTAAACC
>OX451738.1:83555850-83578350 GCA_948472305.1 Vicia faba | reverse complement strand
AACCTTAAACATTAAACCCTAACCTTAAACTTTAACCATAAACCCAAAACCTTAAACATTAAACCCTAAACCCCAAACCCTAAACCTTAAACCCTAAACCCTAAGCCTAAACCCTAAACCCTACCCTAAATCGTAACCATAAACCCTATACCCTAAACCCTAAACCCTAAACCCTAAACCATAAACCATAAACTCTAAACCTTAAACCATAAATCCTAAAGCCTAAAATCCTAAAACCCTAAACCTTGAACCCCAAAACCCTAAATCGCTAAAACCCTATACCGTAAACCCTAAACCATAAACCTCAAACCCTAAACCTTTAACCCTTTAACCCTAAACCATAAACCCTAACCCCTAAACCCTAAACTCTAAATCTTAAACCCTAGACCCTAAACCCTAAACACCAAATACTAAACCCTAAATCTTAAACCCTAAACCCTAATCCCTAAACCATCAACCCTAAACCTTAAATACTAAACCCTAAATCTTAAACCCTCAACCCTAAACCTAAACCCTAAACCCCAAACCCTAAACCCTAAACCCTAAATCCTAGACCATCAACCCTAAACCCTAAATCCTAGACCCTAAACCCTAAACCCTAAACCGTGAACCCTAAACCTTAACCCTTAAACTCTAGACCCTAAATCTTAAACTGTAAAACCCTAAACCCTAAACCCTAAATCCAAAACCCTAAACCCTAAGCCTAAACCCTAAACCCTAAATCCTAAACATAAACCCTAAACCCTAAATTCTAAACCCTAAACCCTAAATCCTAAACCCTAAACCCTAAACTCTAAACCCTAAATCTTAAACCCTAAATCTTAAACCCTAACCCCTAAACCAAAAACCCTTAACCGAAAACCCTAAATCCTAAACCCTAACCCTATACCCTAAACCATAAACCTTAAATCCTAAATCCTTAACCCTAAACCTTAAATCCTAAACCCTAACCCTAAACCATAAACCCTAAACCCTAACCCTAACCGTAAACCATAAACCCTAAACCCTAAACCATAACCCTAACCCTAAACCTTAACCCTAACCTTTAACCCTAAACCTAATCCTAAACCCTAAACCCTAAACCCTAACCCTAAACCTTAAACCCTTTAACCCTAAACCATAAACCATAACCCCTAAACCCTAGACCCTAAATCCTAAACCCTAGATCCTAAACCCTAAACGCCAAATACTAAACCCTAAATCTAAAACCCTAAACCATTAACACTAAACCCTAATACTAAACCCCTAAACCCTAAACCCTAAACCCTAAACCCTAAACCCTAAATCTAAACCCTAAACCCTAAACCCTAACCCTAAACCCTAAACCATAAACCTAAACCATAAACCCTAAACCCTACTGATGTACCCCAAAATTTTCCATCCCATATTCTTCAAGAATTGCCAAGTCAAAGGTTCAAAAATCTCCCCAAGGGTTGCACAGTTCAAGGGCCTCCAAACAGTCAAAATTAGGGTTTTGGTTCTGACAAGGAAAATGAAGTTTCCAAGGGTCCAATCAAGTCTCACATTCCTATAAACATGGTCAAGCATCCTCATACCAAGTTTCAAAGCTTACAGCACAAAATTGCACAGTCAAAAACCCTAATTGCACTACAGTCAACTGTAGGGGCAAAATGGTCATTTGACAGTCAAAAGTTCAAATTTTTGGTCAACATCTCATTTTGAAGCCACAAACATCATTTTATCAATTCTTGATCATGATTCTCAAAGCTTGGCTCAAAAAGTCTCAAGATGCAAAAGTTTCCATATTTGGACAGTTGAAAAAGTCAACTGTAACTTGACCAAGGCATAACTTCCACATGGATTATCAGAAAAATTCCATCCAAAGCTCATTTTGAAGAGAAAGACATTTCCTACAACTCCTCTTCATACTTAAAGTCCAAGAAATGTTCTCACAAAAAGTTATCAATTTCAACATTATAGGTCATTTTCAAAAGTCAACAAAAAGGGACTTTAAGTCAAAGGCCATAACTTGAGATTGGTAAATCAAAATGACATGGGACCAAAGACATTGGTTAGAGGACTCAAAGAACTTTACAAAATGTCCAAGAACATGAGCAAATCTTAAAAATTGAGCAACTTATGCCTTGTGGAAGTTGGGAAATTTTTGGATATTTTGAAAAGTCAACATTGCTTCAAATGACCTAAAATTGCTAATGGGCCTCTTTTTCTTCCACAATTCATCATCCAAGACATGTGCACGACCATTTGGCCCAAAGGGAAGTTTTTTATCATTTTAATTTATTTATTTGGATTTTTTATTATTAATAATTCATTTAATTAAATAAAATACATGAAAAATACCAAACCTAATGTTTTGAATCTTTTTGTGCATAGAATAGGATCAATATTTCGTGTACAATCAAATATGGAAGGAATTATGGTGATTGGATATGATTGAGACCAAATAAGCATGAAAAAATATTTGAAAAGATCTTTGAAAATCAAATCTTGCAAATCATGAATGCAAAGGTTTTTGTGTGATTTCTCAACCCTAAAACCTTCACACATACATATATAGTGCAACCCTAATGCATAAGAGGTGGAAGTTGCGCCATAGACAAAGAAAAAAGCTTGCACTTTTACCTACAATTTTTGAAATTGAAAACAAGGTTCCAAGAGGTTTCAAGCAAAAAGAACCATCTCATCACCTTCATAAGACATCAAGCAACGTGTCTGAATAGGTTTCCACATTCCTAACGCCCAGAATCGGTATAGGGGATTCAAGCTTTTTCACATTTTTTCCATAATCGTATTTTGATATCTAAGCATTTCTATTGCATTTTTTCCATGGATTCATACTAATTGGACTATTCTGGAACTAACCATATGATTTAATTGAATTTTTATGCGCTATATGAAGAATCACCATGAATGATTTTTAGGGTTCTTCAGGTTTCAATTTGGGAACTTTCACATACTGTAAAATTGAGACTCCTGAGTACCACCATTGAAACAAGCGTGCTTGGACGATCTAGACCCAACCCTCGCGCCTAATTTATGTGGCCATATGGCCTATTCGTTATTTTCTCAAATGGCACATTTTGGAATGGTGCAAAACCGTTGCTGATTCTCTTTTTATTTCAGAAAAAAAACAAACGATGAAGAAGACGGTGAAGTGGCAAGGCGTAAGTGGCTAGTTCAAATTTCGCGCGAAAAGCGCCCCACTAACTTTTGTTTTATTGTATATTATTTGTTAGTTATCATATAATCAAAGCGCGCGCTTGGTACAATTGGCAAGGCATTGTAGTGGTAATCTTCAGGACCTGGGTTCGAGCCCCAGGTCCTCACCCCTTTCATATTATTTTTCCTTTAATTGTTATCCCATGCAATTTCAATACAGGGAGTCTACCATGCTACTCACCATCCAGCTTGCCATGCGTGTGCCAAGATCAATCCAAGGGCCATCGTTGGAAGAACATCATGGACGTGAGTCAAAAGTGCTACACGCTGGCATAAGAAGTCAACGAGGCCAAAGATGCTTGGGCCCAAATTGCTAAGCATAAACCCTCCACTTGGGGACAGCACCCCCTCTAGTTTGTTTCTTTTACCTTTTTTATATTTTTCTTTTCTTTATTTTAATTAATTTCTTTTAATTCTTTATAATTATTATTTTCATAATATATAAAAACACAAAAAAATCAGAAAAGATAAAAAAAGTAAATATTTTTATTTAACTAGTATTTTTGTAAATAAATAACCTTAATTGATTTTAGTTTTAAACTTAGGGTTAAATTTTAATATTTTTCTTAATCAATTTAAAATTTGGTAGAATTAGGGTTTGTAATAATTTTTATCTTTTTTTCTTTTCTTTTCATAATAATTAAATATTTCCTATTATTTTTATAAATTAAAATTGCATGTAAATAATTAGGTTAATTTAGGTTTAGCTTTAATACTTTCTTAATAAATAAATAAAAACAATTAGAATTAGGGTTAGCATTTAAATTTCAATTAATCTCATTAAATTCTCAAAAATACAAAAAAAAACACAAAAAAATAATTTCTTTTTCCTTAATTTAATTAATTTGCTAATAATTTAATTTCGTTAAAAAGGGTCCAACGCCCTCGTTTCTAATTTTAATTCAATTCGCGTATTTATTTCTTTTCTTTTAATATTTATGTACCTCTACCAAAGCCATGTAACATTTATCTCTTGCACTTTACTTTGCTTTAATTCTTTATTTTTCTGTCAAATCGGGTCCTGGAAATTTTGGCGATGTGGACCCACGCCTCTTGTAATAGTGTAGAATTTTACCTTTCCGCACTTTCTTAAACTGTTAAATAAATGCATGCAAGAATGAATGGACAAAAAATAAAAACAAACGCGTAGATCACCTATACCATGACAAGATAAAAATAAACGAATCCAACACACAAATCACACACCACCCCTAGGGTACGCCTCATTGTTGCCTTGCCTCGAAAGGTGATCGTCGAGTAGAGGATGTCTTAGTAAGTCCTCATGATCCGGGAACCTGGCATGAGGGTAGCTTCTAAGGTGTCTTCCTATTGCTCCGGTGATCACCATGTCCCGAACCTCGAATTGACCCGAACACCTCCAACGGTGGTGCTACCTACCTCTCAATGGTGGGATGGCACTACTTTAAAGGACATCTACACAGACGAATTCCTTAGGGTAGGTAGACGACTCTAGATACTTGCTCTAATTTCAAAAACAAATCCAAAATACTTTTCACACCGACACCTTTTCAAAAAGCTTTCGAAAGAAATTTTTCAAACACTCTTGAGGACCGATACAAGAGTCGAACTGGAATTTTCAAAGAAACCTTTTTAAAACCCACAATTGAAAAGCAAACAAACCTTTTGAAAACACAATGAGCAAGTATCTAAGAGCCCATGGATAACCATGGATAGAAAGGGTGCTAACACCTTCCCTTTCTATAATCTACCTCCCGAACCGAGAAACTATCTCTTTAAGGAATTTTTCTGTGCTTTTGTCCTTTCCATTTAGAGAAAAAAAAGACGGTGGCGACTCTTGCTTCCGCGACATTTCGCGAACCAGCGTTAAACAGTCAGTTCCAGATCCACCGATCACAGAACTGGCGACTCTGCTGAGGAGATGACTTAAAGTGAGGTGTACCTTAGGGTTTAGTTCATAACTGTGTTTTTAATTGCTTTCCTTGTTTGCTTTAAATTGTGGGACTGTCTTGGGAGTTCTATAGATCCTAACCCGGATCTAGGGATACCCTGTTTAGGTAGCATAAGCTGTGAGGGACCTGTCCGACGTATACCGACATGGGTGAAGCAGTGGCTACGTTGGTGTGGCGCCTTGGTCTGTACCGATAGCCCTCGTGTTGAAACGGGGAGAATATGGGTCTTCCAAGGAGTCATTAAGCATCAACAGACCTTAGAACCTTAAATGACCCAACTTGGCCACTAGAACAGTAGCAGTATGCTACGCCCATTGAGGCTAAACTCTCGTGATGGTTCTGGCCGCAAGAAAAGATTGCGATGCTGGAGTTATGACCGATTGAGGGTAGTCAATGATATTGGGATCCTCTAAGAACCCGGTTACTTTGATAGGACAGGTATGAACCAACCAACTGAAAGATGGTAACACCTAGATCTCATGCTGGCCTAAACTCTAAGGGCTTCTCTTGTGTGACTTGTGTGCCTTCGTACTTGACTAATTGCATGCGTGTTATCTGACACATAAGCTACTTGCAGGTTTTGTTTATAGTCCTTAACTGGGACTCATAACAGGGTTTACTAGGTCTCTTGCAGGTTTTGTTTATAGTCCTTAATTGGGACTCATAACAAAGTATACTGAATTTCTTGCAGGGTTTGTTTATAGTCCTTAATTGGGACTCATAATAGGGTTTACCTACATTACCCCATGCATACCATAACATCATACCATTGCATACATCCTAACCCATTTCAAGGATCTCAAGGGCTTGTGATGCAGGTCATGATAAACCAATATGTCTAGCAAGGGGCAAAGGGGATTTATTTTCCCCTAGCCAGGGTTGTCAGGGGCTATGACCCACTGGATATGGTGAGCCTTTGACCCTTGAAGAAGGACTCTCAACAACATGAAGTTCCTTCAATCAAGCTACCGATTCAAACGCTAACGATCTTCTTGTTTACCCCGCGAGATCCTTGAAAACATTACATGCATACATACATATCATTGCATTCCAGGTACCCCTTTTACAGGTTGCTCACCCTCTGCGCTGTTTATTTCAGCATCATGAATCCTGAATCATCATCAACCGAGATGTCTATCAAGGCTCTCCAGGCTCAGAACGCCCAGTTCCAAGAGCTGATCATGAATTTGGCCCAGGGGCAACAAGATCTGAAGACTCTGCTCCTGAAAAAGAAGAAGAAGAAGAGGACTGTTTTGTTCAGCCCTAGACGTAGACCTGGGAATACACTGCAGATTGAAACTGAGAGGACTAATCCATCTGTGAGGGAAGGCAGTCACCATGAGAGAGAGGTGCCTAGTCCAGTGGTCTCCGACAACGAGACATATTTCAACGACGAACAATACCCTCCTGCTGAGGACAAGTACAAACAGTTGGAAGACCGCCTGAATGCAATGGCAATTCAACAAGTGCCTGGTTTGGATTTCGGAGACTTGGGTCTAACTTCTGGTGTGGTGATCCCACACAAATTCAAAGCACCCTCTTTTGCTAAGTACGATGGGGCATCCTGTCCCAGGCTGCATCTCAGGTCTTATGTGCGGAAGATTCAACCGTATACTGGGGACAAGAACTTGTGGATCCATTTCTTCCAGGAGAGTCTTTCAGGGACTCATCTCGAATGGTTCTATCAGCTGGACAGAACCAAGATTCGTAACTGGGAGGAGTTGGCTACTGCTTTTTACAAGCAGTATCAGTACAATGCCGACCTCGCTCCTACGCGTACCCAACTCCAGGGTATGTCGTTAGGATCGGGAGAAGGTTTTAAAGAATATGCGCAGAAGTGGAGGGACCTTGCTGGAAGGGTACAACCACCTTTGACTGACCGCGAGCTCGTCGACATGTTCTTAGGGACCCTGTCTGGTCCATTCTTCAACATCTGATTGGGAACTCTTCTGCTGGGTTTACAGATCTGATCTTGACTGGGGAGAGGATCGAAGCTGGTATCAAGGCTGGGAAGATACAGAAGGATGCTTCATCGAGCACCGATAAAAAACCTTTTAAGAAGGAATCCAATGCCGTCTATGGTTCAAGGAGACAGAATAGACCAGAACGCCGCCAAGTTGCCAATGCAGTGGTGATCTCAAAACCTGCTGGTGCTCTTCAACATCACAACCAACAAAAGAGCGAGAGAAGACAATTCACTCGGCTCAGCATGACCTTATCCCAGATATTGCCACAGTTGCTGGAGACCAAGCTGGTAACTCTAAAAGAAGCTCCGAAGAATCAAAATACAACGTCACCGAAGTATAACCCCAACGCCCGCTGCGCTTATCACTCTGACAGTCCGGGGCATACTACAGATGATTGTTGGAGCTTGAAAAACAAGATCCAAGACCTGATTGACGCAAAGGAGATTGAGTTCGAGGCGCCCGAGGCTCCCAACGTGATCACTGCTCCCATGCCAAAATATGGCTAGGATAGAAAGCACCTTTTTGTTCATTTGAATTCAAGTTGTAATTTTCTTTTGTTCAAACATTTACTCATGTTAAACATTGTTATTTCATTAATGCATCGCATATGTCTGTTCTGAAACAATATATTCGTATTCACTAAACGCAAATTATTTTCATATTTTTTTCTGATGACAACTCTCAATTAACAATTCTAAGCCTCTTGAGGGAGGATGACGAAAACGATACCGCTATCTTTACAGTATGCTTTTGAACAGACCCCGCTGATGAGGTACATGCATTGTTTCAATCCCTAAACACTGGAGTTATAAGGAAGATAATCCCTCGTCAACCCCTCTGAGCCAAAGAAGTAGGAGTTTTTCTTTTCGAAAATTAAAACCCTTTATCATAACCTGGGGCAGGGTAGTTCTCTCAGTTGATCCAAGTGCGCAACAAATGGCACCAAAGAGATCCTTACGAAAAAAAGAAAGACAGTGATGGTTCCGAATATTCAATAAAGAAAGGCAGTCATTACTTCTCAAATTAAAAACCCATTAAGTCAAAACCCATAAAGGAGACTTACAAAACTGGGGCATCCCGCTGACTGTAATTCCAAAAAAGGAAACAGTTCAGGCAAAAAACAAAATAGGGATAAACAAAATCAAAAAAGAAAGAGGTCCTACCAACCCTCAACGAAAAAAGAAGGAATGACTGCCCATTCAAAATAAGTTATCAACATCCGAATCATCACCGGAAAATCAGAACAAAGACTCAAACAAGGTCTAACGTATGATCAACTGAGTTTAGGTTTGGAGAACATCACGAAGAGCGGGTGGGTACAAATAATTTGAGCCTTTATCCTTTGTTTCTTAAACCGTGAACCAGGCCACGTTATAGCCCTTAAAAGTCCTAGCTGAAGCACGGGTTAGTTCGAAAGCATACTGTTACGAAAGGTATCCTGACTCCTTAAGGCCTACGGTAAATACGGAGTTGACATCACGTTTTACAAACATTCACTTGTTTTATGAAAAAGAATGCATTTTCAAAATCTTCAAGACAGACATAAGCTTTGCATTTTTAACATAACTTTGTTCGCATATGACTTTTTGTTTGAACAGCATAGAAATTCGCACGACGAATGCCTAATGAACATAAGTACTTCCAATCAAGGGGCAGACCTGACCATGGTCCATTATCTGGGGCAGTCCAATCAAGATTCGGAGAATCTCTCAAGAGGCCAAATAGCCTGGGGCAACTCTCCGCCTGAGTCACTTGGGGCATCCCAATAACGAATCTTGCCTGATCAAACATCTTCTGGTAGCAGGGCAACAAAACACTTCTAACAGGGGCAACTCCCTACATTCTGAGAGCATGGACATAGTCGAAAAAATACTACGCACAATCAAAGACCCGCTAGGTTGACATACCTAGGCAAAAATAAGGGCTTTCTGGCGAACCAAAAGGGTTCAGGCAAAAATAAGGGATGAAATGGGAAAAATCTGTACACCCGGCAAGTCGAAAACCTGAAAAGGCGGCTTGGGCAAAAATGGGTATCCCGGTGGACTGAAAACCCGAAAGGGCGGTCCAGGCAAAAGTTAGGGATCAAAGCGTACGACTATGTCCTGTCATCTTGTCACCTGCCTACCTGAAGAAGGTTTGACCCTCAACAATTATCAGCATCCCACAGGTGCCTCTCCCATAGAAACAGGGGCAATAAGGAGTTGGCTAAGCGATCCAATTGTTCTATCCTCCAAGGTATCAAGGTGGGTTTAGCTAAAGAACATAACCAGACATCTTAATTCCCCAGAGAGTTAGCCAGCAAGTAGTACACTCTCCCCAGCAAAGCTACAATCAAATCTTATGGAAGTTGGGTATCCTCCAACAGATCTCAATATTCCCCAACAGTACATATGCACAGTCTTAACAAGCATCCCCGACAATCTTGGTCTAAAGATTGTTCCCCGGCGGTATACCAGCATTCAGTGGAGTCATCTTCCCGACACAGTTCAAAACTTCCCCAGGAGAGTCCAGCCCAGTTTCCCCAGGAAAGTTGGAATCCATCTCCCCAAGCAGTAAGCTTACCCCCAGTAGATTCTGGAAGTTTATCCTCGCAGAGCACGAACACGTCTCCCAGCTTTATTCAAAGAGTTATTTCTGTACCAGGATATAACTGGGTTATCCTCAGCCAATAACCACGGAAAGATCGTCCTCGGCGAAGTCCTCCTATCCCCAGCGAAGTCTATCAACACTTCCAACACAACAATGGTATCCCCAGCAAGTTATTATCAACAATTCAACAAAGTACCTCTCTCTCCACAGAGTATTGTTCCCCAGCAAGATCATCTTCTCCCTGCAGAGTTATCCATTCGCCAAGTTTATTCCCCAACGGAGTCATCTTCTCTTACCGGTATACTTGCAACTATCATCCAGCGGAAGCAAAATCTGTTCTCCAACATTAGCCCAGGATATGACTTCCCGGCACCCGTCAAGGATTTATTTTCCTAAGACGAAAACATAATATTCATAAACACTTCCATACATTATAGCATGCATATACGCATCGTATCTTACAAATCTCATTTATGTTGAGAACATCATTGCTTGACCCATATCATGCATTGCATATGACTGACCTTTGCCTTTCAGGAAAGATCCAGTTAAGTTCTCAGCTACATTCCATGACCTTGTCTGGTTCAGTTAAATCGACTCCCAAAGATTTTCCTGGTTATTATCCAATAAAAGGCCTTCTCTGGTCTAGTTAAATCGACTCCTAAAGATTTTTCTGTTGAAGACTCAGTTGAAGACTCCAAGGCCTTCTCTGGTTCAGTCAGATCGACTCCAAAGATCTCCCTATTTCTTATCCAGTTGAAGACATTCAAGACCTATACCGGTTCAGTTAAATCGACTCCAAAGATTTCTCTGTTTCTTATCCAGTCAAAGGCCTTCTCTGGTTCAGTCAGATCGACTCCAAAGATCTCCCTGTTTCTTATCCAGTTGAAGACATTTCAAGACCCAGACCGGTTTAGTTAAATCGACTCCAAAGATTTCTCTGTTTCTTATCCAGTCCAAGGCCTTCTCTAGTCCAGCTAAATCGACCCCAAACAGATTTTCCTGATAAAGACTCAGTAGAAGTTATCCAAGATTCTCTCAATGATTGCTATTGAGGTTGTAGTCGCCCATGGTTCTCTCCCCGATACTGCGGAGGTGGTAATCCCAGGCTTCTCTCAACGATTGCAGTTGAAGTTGAAGTTATCCAAGATTTTCTCAACGATTGCTGTTGAGGTTAAAGTCGTCCAAGGTTCTCTCACCGTTCCTGTTGAGGTAGTAACCATCCCTGGTTCATTCATCACCATTTGAAGCTCCAGATCCAGCTCCTGTAACCAGTCAGGACACATCTATACAAAGCATCTGAAGGCCAGCTCCTGCAACATGTCAGGTACTTATTTTTCTTTTGCAGGTACGCAGGTTCTCGCTAAGGAATCTCTTATGCGATTGACATCCAGATGGCATCTATAAGCCCATCCACCTTCCATCATCTCTTAGCATGGCATCTATAAGCCCATCATCCTGTCCATCAATCTCCAAATGGCATCTATAAGCCCATTCCACCATCACACTGCTACTATGTGAGCGCAAATTTCTGGGCACTCTAGTGTTCAATCATCTTCCACCTTCGGATTACGAAAGGCACGCCAGCCAATCTGCATCCTCAGGTCTAAGAAGATTGAACAGGGGCAAATGTTGTACCCCAAAATTTGCCCTCCCATATTCTTCAAGAATTGCCAAGTCAAAGGTTCAAAAATCTCCCCAAGGGTTGCACAGTTCAAGGGCCTCCTAACAGTCAAAATTAGGGTTTTGGTTCTGACAAGGAAAATGAAGTTTCCAAGGGTACAATCAAGTCTCACATGCCTATAAACATGGTCAAGCATCCTCATACCAAGTTTCAAAGCTTACAGCACAAAATTGCACAGTCAAAAACCCTAATTGCACTACAGTCAACTGTAGGGGCAAAATGGTCATTTGACAGTCAAAAGTTCAAATTTTTGGTCAACATCTCATTTTGAAGCCACAAACATCATTTGATCAATTCTTGATCATGATTCTCAAAGCTTGGCTCAAAAAGTCTCAAGATGCAAAAGTTTCCATATTTGGACAGTTGAAAAAGTCAACTGTAACTTGACTAAGGCATAACTTCCACATGGATTATCAGAAAAATTCCATCCAAAGCTCATTTTGAAGAGAAAGACATTTCCTACAACTCCTCTTCATACTTCAAGTACAAGAAATGTTCTCACAAAAAGTTATCAATTTCAACATTATAGGTCATTTTCAAAAGTCAACAAAAAGGGACTTTAAGTCAAAGGCCATAACTTGAGATTGGTAAATCAAAATGACATGGGACCAAAGACATTGGTTAGAGGACTCAAGGACCTTTCCAAAATGTCCAAGAAAATGAGCAAATCTTAAAAATTGAGTAAGTTATGCCTTGTGGAAGTTGGGAAATTTTTGGATATTTTGAAAAGTCAACATTGCTTCAAATGACCTAAAATTGCTAATGGGCCTCTTTTTCTTCCACAATTCATCATCCAAGACATGTGCACGACCATTTGGCCCAAAGGGAAGTTTTTTTTATCATTTTTATTTATTTATTTGGATTTTTTATTATTAATAATTCATTTAATTAAATAAAATACATGAAAAATACCAAACCTAATGTTTTGAATCTTTTTGTGCATAGAATAGGATCAATATTTCGTGTACAATCAAATATGGAAGGAATTATGGTGATTGGATATGATTGAGACCAAATAAGCATGAAAAAATATTTGAAAAGATCTTTGAAAATCAAATCTTGCAAATCATGAATGCAAAGGTTTTTGTGTGATTTCTCAACCCTAAAACCTTCACACATACATATATAGTGCAACCCTAATGCATAAGAGGAGGAAGCTGCGCCATAGACAAAGAAAAAAGCTTGCACTTTTACCTAAAATTTTTGAAACTGAAAACAAGGTTCCAAGAGGTTTCAAGCAAAAAGAACCATCTCATCACCTTCATAAGACATCAAGCAACGTGTCTGAATAGGTTTCCACATTCCTAACGCCCAGAATCGGTATAGGGGATTCAAGCTTTTTCACATTTTTTCCATAATCGTATTTTGATATCCAAGCATTTCTATTGCATTTTTTCCATGGATTCATACTAATTGGACTATTCTGGAACTAACCATATGATTTAATTGAATTTTTATGCGCTATATGAAGAATCACCATGAATGATTTTTAGGGTTCTTCAGGTTTCAATTTGGGAACTTTCACATACTGTAAAATTGAGACTCCTGAGTACCACCATTGAAACAAGCGTGCTTGGACAATCTAGACCCAACCCTCGCGCCTAATTTATGTGGCCATATGGCCTATTCGTTATTTTCTCAAATGGCACATTTTAGAACGGTGCAAAACCGTTGCTGATTCTCTTTTTATTTCAGAAAAAAAAACAAACGATGAAGAAGACGGTGAAGTGGCAAGGCGTAAGTGGCTAGTTCAAATTTCGCGCGAAAAGCGCCCCACTAACTTTTGTTTTATTGTATATTATTTGTTAGTTATCATATGATCAAAGCGCGTGCTTTGTACGATTGGCAAGGCATTGTAGCGGTAATCTTCAGGACCTGGGTTCGAGCCCCAGGTCCTCACCCCTTTCATATTATTTTTCCTTTAATTGTTATCCCATGCAATTTCAATACAGGGAGTCTACCATGCTACTCACCATCCAGCTTGCCATGTGTGTGCCAAGATCAATCCAAGGGCCATCGTTGGAAGAACATCATGGACGTGAGTCAAAAGTGCTACACGCTGGCATAAGAAGTCAACGAGGCCAAAGATGCTTGGGCCCAAATTGCTAAGCATAAACCCTCCACTTGGGGACAGCACCCCCTCTAGTTTGTTTCTTTTACCTTTTTTATATTTTTCTTTTCTTTATTTTAATTAATTTCTTTTAATTCTTTATAATTATTATTTTCATAATATATAAAAACACAAAAAATCAGAAAAGATAAAAAAAGTAAATATTTTTATTTAACTAGTATTTTTGTAAATAAATAACCTTAATTGATTTTAGTTTTAAACTTAGGGTTAAATTTTAATATTTTTCTTAATCAATTTAAAATTTGGTAGAATTAGGGTTTGTAATAATTTTTATCTTTTTTTCTTTTCTTTTCATAATAATTAAATATTTCCTATTATTTTTATAAATTAAAATTGCATGTAAATAATTAGGTTAATTTAGGTTTAGCTTTAATACTTTCTTAATAAATAAAAAAAAACAATTAGAATTAGGGTTAGCATTTAAATTTCAATTAATCTCATTAAATTCTCAAAAATACAAAAAAAAACACAAAAAAATAATTTCTTTTTCCTTAATTTAATTAATTTGCTAATAATTTAATTTCGTTAAAAAGGGTCCAACGCCCTCGTTTCTAATTTTAATTCAATTCGCGTATTTATTTCTTTTCTTTTAATATTTATGTACCTCTCCCAAAGCCATGTAACATTTATCTCTTGCACTTTACTTTGCTTTAATTCTTTATTTTTCTGTCAAATCGGGTCCTGGAAATTTTGGCGATGTGGACCCGCGCCTCTTGTAATAGTGTAGAATTTTACCTTTCCGCACTTTCTTAAACTGTTAAATAAATGCATGCAAGAATGAATGGACAAAAAATAAAAACAAACGCGTAGATCACCTATACCATGACAAGATAAAAATAAACGAATCCAACACACAAATCACACACCACCCCTAGGGTACGCCTCACTGTTGCCTTGCCTCGAAAGGTGATCGTCGAGTAGAGGATGTCTTAGTAAGTCCTCATGATCCGGGAACCTGGCATGAGGGTAGCTTCTAAGGTGTCTTCCTATTGCTCCGGTGATCACCATGTCCCGAACCTCGAATTGACCCGAACACCTCCAACGGTGGTGCTACCTACCTCTCAATGGTGGGATGGCACTACTTTAAAGGACATCTACACAGACGAATTCCTTAGGGTAGGTAGACGACTCTAGATACTTGCTCTAATTTCAAAAACAAATCCAAAATACTTTTTACACCGACACCTTTTCAAAAAGCTTTCGAAAGCAATTTTTCAAACACTCTTGAGGACCGATACAAGAGTCGAACTGGAATTTTCAAAGAAACCTTTTTAAAACCCACAATTGAAAAGCAAACAAACCTTTTGAAAACACAATGAGCAAGTATCTAAGAGCCCATGGATAACCATGGATAGAAAGGGTGCTAACACCTTCCCTTTCTATAATCTACCTCCTGAACCGAGAAACTATCTCTTTAAGGAATTTTTCTGTGCTTTTGTCCTTTCCATTTGGAGAAAAAAAAGACGGTGGCGACTCTTGCTTCCGCGACATTTCGCGAACCAGCGTTAAACAGTCAGTTCCAGATCCACCGATCACACCTACCCTAAACCCTAAACCCTAAACCTAAACCTAAACCATAAACCTTAAACCCTAACTCTAAGCCCTAAACCCTAACCCTAAATCCTAAACCTTAAACCCTAACCCAAAACCATAAATCTAAACCATAAACCTAAATCCTAAGCCCCAAACCCTAACCCTAAACCCTAAACCCTACCCTAAACCTAACCCTAAACCTAAACCCTAAACCCAAACTCTAAACCCTAAACCCTAAACCTAAACCCTAAACCCTAAACCTAAACCCTAAACCCTAAACCTAAGCCCTAAACCTAAACCCTAAAACCTAAACCCTAAACTCTAAACCCTAAACCCTAAACTCTAAACCCTAAACCCTAAATCCTAAACCCTAAACCCTAAACCATAAACCTTAAACCCTAAACCCAACACTCTAAACCCTAACCCTAAACCCTAAACCCTAAACTGTAAACCCTAAACCCTAAACCTAAACCCTAAACCCTAAACCTATACCCTAAACACTAAACCTTAAACCCTAAACCCCAAACCCTAAACCTTAACCCTAATCCCTAAGCCTAAACTCTAAACCCTAACCCTGAATCCTATCCCTAAACCCTAAATCCTAAACCCTAAACCTTAAAACCTAAACCCTAAACCCCTAAACCCTAAATCTTAAACCCTAAACCCTAAACCCTAAATCCTAAACCTAAACACTAAACCCTAAATTCTAAACCCTAAACCTTACACCCTAACTCCTAAACCCTAAACTCTAAACCTAAACCCTATACCATAAACCCTACACCCTATACCCTAAACCTAATCCCTAAACCATAACCCTAAACCCTATTCCTAAACCCTAAACCTTAAACATTAAACCCTAAACCCTAAACCCTAAACATAAACCCTAAACCTTAAACATTAAACCCTAAACCCTTAACCCCAAACCCTAAACTTTAAACCCTAAACCCTAACCCTAAATCCTAAACTCCAAACCCTAAACCATACCCTAAATCGTAACCCTAAACCCTATACCCTAAATCCTAAACACTAAACCATATATCCTAACCCTAACCCTAAACCCTAAACCCCTAAACCCTAAACCCTATCCCCAAAACAATAAACCCTAAACATAAACCCTAACCCTAAACCTTAAACCCTTTAACCTTAAACCCTAAACTCTAAACCCTAAACCCTAAAACCTAAAATCATATAACCCTAAAACCCTAAACACTATACCCTAAACCCTATACCCTAAACCCTAAACCTAAACCCTAAACCATAAACTCTAAACCCTAAACCATAAATCCTAAAGCCTAAAACCCTAAAATCCTGAACCCCAAAATGCTAAAACCCTAAACCCTAAACCTTAAACCATTAACCCTAAACCCTAAACCCTAACCCATAAACCCCAAAACCTAAACCATAAATCCGTAAACCCTAAACTCTAAATATTAAACCCTAGACCTTAAACCCCAAATACTAAACCCTAAATCTTAAACCCTAAACCCTAATCCCTAAACCATCAACCCTAAACCTTAAATACTAAACCCTAAATCTTAAACCCTCAACCCTAACCCTCAACCCTAAACCTAAACCCTAAACCCCAAACCCTAAACTGTTAACCCTAAATCCTAGACCATCAACCGTGAACCCTAAACCTTAACCCCTAAACTCTAAACCTTAACCATGACCCCTAAACATTAACCCTAACCCTAAACCCTAAACCCTAAACCCTAAACCTAAACCTAAACCCTAAACACTAAATCCTAAACCTAAACCCTAAACCCTAAATTCTAAATCCTAAACCCTTAACCCTAAATCCTAAACCCTAACCCTAAATCCTAAACCCTAAATCATACACCCTAAATCCTAAACCCTAAACCGTAAACCTAAACCACATACCCTAAACCCTATACCCTATACCATAAACAATAAACCTTAAACATAAACCCTAAACCCTAACCCTAAACCCCAAACACTAAACCTTAAACATTAAAACCAAACCCTAAACTCTAACCATAAACCCTAAACCTTAAACATTAAACCCTAAACCCCAAACCCAAAACCTTAAACCCTAAACCCTAAGCCTAAACCCTAAACCCTACCCTAAATCGTAACCCTAAACCCTATATCCTAAATCCTAAACCCTAAATCCTAACCCTAAACCCTATACCCTAAACCCCTAAACCCTAAACCTTATACCTAAAACCATAAACCCTAAAAATAAACCCTAACCCTAAACCTTAAACCCTTTAACCTTAAACCATAAACTCTAAACCCTAAACCCTAAAACCTAAAATCATATAACCCTAAAACCCTTTACCCTATAACCTAAACCCTATACCCTAAACCCTAAATCCTAAACCCTAAACCATAAACCATAAACTCTAAACCCAAAACCATAAATCCTAAAGCCTAAAATCCTAAAACCCTAAACCTTGAACCCCAAAACCCTAAATCGCTAAAACCCTATACCCTAAACCCTAAACCATAAACCTCAAACCCTAAACCTTAAACCCTTTAACCCTAAACCATAAACCCTAACCCCTAAACCCTAAACTCTAAATCTTAAACACTAGACCCTAAACCCTAAACACCAAATACTAAACCCAAAATCTTAAACCCTAAACCCTAATCCCTAAACCATCAACCCTAAACCTTAAATACTAAACCCTAAATCTTAAACCCTCAACCCTAAACCTAAATCCTAAACCCCAAACCCTAAACCCTAAACCCTAGACCATCAACCCTAAACCCTAAACCCTAAATCCTAGACCCTAAACCCTAAACCCTAAACCGTGAACCCTAAACCTTAACCCCTAAACTCTAGACCCTAAATCTTAAACGGTAAAACCCTAAACCCTAAACCCTAAATCCTAAATCCTAAACCTAAACCTAAGCCTAAACCCTAAATCCTAAACATAAACCCTAATCCCTAAATTCTAAACCCTAAACCCTAAATCCTAAACCCTAAACCCTAAACCCTAAACCAAAAACCCTTAACCGAAAACCCTAAATCCTAAACCCTAACCCTATACCCTAAACCCTAAACCTTAAATCCTAAACCCTTAACCCTAAACCTTAAATCCTAAACCCTAACCCTAAACCCTAAACCCTAAACCTAAACCCTAAACCCTAACCCTAAACCTTTAACCCTAAACCCTAAACCCTAGACCCTAACCCTAAACCTTTAACCCAAAACCCTAAACCCTGGATCTTAAACCCTAAACCCCAAATACTAAACCCTAAATCTAAAACCCTAAACCATCAACACTAAACCCTAACCCTAAACCTTAAACCCTTTAACCTTAAACCCTAAACTCTAAACCCTAAACCCTAAAACCTAAGCCCTAAACCCTAAACGCTAAACCATAAACTCTAAACCCTAAACCATAAATCCTAAAGCCTAAAACCCTAAAACCCTGAACCCCAAAACCATAAAACCCTAAACCCTAAACCCTAAATATATATCCTATAACCTAAACCCTAAATCTAAACCCTAAACCCTAAACCTAATCCCTAAACCCTAAACCTAAACCCTAAACCCTAAACCTAAACCCTAACCATAAACCTAAACCCTAAACCTTAACCCTAAAATCTAAACCCTAAACCCTAAACCCTAAATCTAAACCCTAAACCCTAAATCTAAACCCTAAATCTAAATCCTAAATCCTAAGCCCTAAACCCTAAACCCTAAGCCTAAACCCTAATACCTAAACCCTAAACCCTAAACCCTACCCTAAACCCTAAACCCTAAACTCTAAACTCTAAACCCTAAACCCTAAACCCTAAACCTAAACCCTAAATCCTAAACCCTACACCCTAAACCCTAAACCCTAAACCCTACACTCTAAACCCTAAACCCTAAATCCTAAACCCTAAACCCTAACCTAAACCATAACCTAAACCCTAAACCCTAAACCTTAAACCCTAAACCCTACACCCTAAACCCTAAACCCTAATACCTAAACCTAAACCCTAAACCTATACCCTAAACCTTAAACCCTAAACGCTAAACCCCAAACCCTAAACCTTAAACCCTAATCCCTAACCCTAAACTTAAACCCTAAACCCTAAACCTTAAACCCTAACCCTAAACCCTAAACCCTAAATCTAAACCCTAAACCCTAAACCCTAAATCTAAACCCTAAATCTAAACCCTAAACCCTAAACCCTAAACCCTAAATCTAAACCCTAAACCCTAACCCTAAACCCTAAACCCTAAACCCTAAACCCTACCCTAAACCTAAACCCTAAACCATAACCCTAAACCTAAACCCTAAACCTTAAACCCTAACTCTAAACCCTAAACCCTAACCCTAAACCCTAAACCTTAAACCCTAACCCTAAACCTAAACCCTAAATCCTAAATCTAAACCCTAAACCCTAAACCATAAACCTAAACCCCAAACCCTAACCCTAAACCCTAAACCCTACCCTAAACCTAACCCTAAACCTAAACCCTAAACCCAAACTCTAAACCTTAAACCCTAAACCCTAAACCTAAACCCTAAACCCTAAACCTAAACCCTAAACCCTAAACCCTAAACCTAAACCCTAAACCTAAACCCTAAAACCTAAACCCTAAACTCTAAACCCTAAACCCTAAACTCTAAACCCTAAATCCTAAACCCTAAATCCTAACCTAAACCCTAAACCCAAAACCCAAAACCCAAAACCCTAAACACTAAACCCTAAACCCTAAACCCCATACCCTAAACCTTAAACCCTAATCCCTAAGCCTAAACTCTAAACCATAACCCTGAATCCTATCCCTAAACCCTAAATCCTAAACCCTAAACCTTAAACCCTAAACCCTAAACCCCTAAACCCTAAATCCTAAACCCTAAACCTAAACCCTAAACCTAAACCCTAAACCCTAAATCCTAAACCTAAACACTAAACCCTAAATTCTAAACCCTAAACCTTACACCCTAAATCCTAAACCCTAAACCCTAAACCTAAACCCTATACCCTAAACCCTATACCCTATACCCTAAACCTAATCCCTAAACCATAACCCTAAACCCTATTCCTAAACCCTAAACCTTAAACATTAAACCCTAAACCCTAAACCCTAAACCCTAAACATAAACCATAAACCTTAAACATTAAACCCTAAACCCTTAACCCCAAACCCTAAACCTTAAACCCTAAACCCTAAGCCTAAACCCTAAACTCCAAACCCTAAACCATACCCTAAATCGTAACCCTAAACCCTATACCCTAAATCCTAAACACTAAACCATATATCCTAACCCTAACCCTAAACCCTAAACCCCTAAACCCTAAACCTTATCCCCAAAACCATAAACCCTAAACATAAACCCTAACCCTAAACCTTAAACCCTTTAACCTTAAACCCTAAACTCTAAACCCTAAACCCTAAAACCTAAAATCATATAACCCTAAAACCCTAAACACTATACCCTAAACCCTATACCCTAAACCGTAAACCCTAAACCTAAACCCTAAACCCTAAACCATAAACTCTAAACCCTAAACCATAAATTCTAAAGCCTAAAACCCTAAAATCCTGAACCCCAAAACCCTAAAACGCTAAAACCCTAAACCCTAAACCTTAAACCATTAACCCTAAACCCTAACCCATAAACCCCAAACCCTAAACCCTAAATCCCTAAACCCTAAACTCTAAATATTAAACCCTAGACCTTAAACCCCCAAATACTAAACCCTAAATCTTAAACCCTAAACCCTAAACCCTAATCCCTAAACCATCAACCCTAAACCTTAAATACTAAACCCTAAATCTTAAACCCTCAACCCTAACCCTCAACCCTAAACCTAAACCATAAACCCCAAACCCTAAACTGTTAACCCTAAATCCTAGACCATCAACCGTGAAACCTAAACCTTAACCCCTAAACTCTAAACCTTAACCATGAACCCTAAACATTAACCCTAACGCTAAACCCTAAACCCTAAACCCTAAACCCTACACCCTAAATCCTAAACCTAAACCCTAAACCCTAAATTCTAAACCCTAAACCCTAAATCCTAAACCCTAACCCTAAATCCTAAACCCTAAACCGTACACCCTAAATCCTAAACCCTAAACCGTAAACCTAAACCACATACCCTAAACCCTATACCCTATACCATAAACAATAAACCTTAAACATAAACCCTAAACCCTAACCCAAAACCCCAAACACTAAACCTTAAACATTAAACCCTAACCTTAAACTCTAACCATAAACCCTAAACCTTAAACATTAAACCCTAAACCCCAAACCCTAAACCTTAAACCCTAAGCCTAAACCCTAAACCCTACCCTAAATCGTAACCCTAAACCCTATATCCTAAATCCTAAACCATAAATCCTAACCCTAAACCTTATACCTAAAACCATAAACCCTAAACATAAACCCTAACCCTAAACCTTAAACCCTTTAACCTTAAACCCTAAACTCTAAACCATAAACCCTAAAACCTAAAATCATATAACCCTAAAACCCTTTACCCTATAACCTAAACCCTATACCCTACACCCTAAATCCTAAACCCTAAACCATAAACCATAAACTCTAAACCCTAAACCATAAATCCTAAAGCCTAAAATCCTAAAACCCTAAACCTTGAACCCTAAAACCCTAAATCGCTAAAACCCTAAACTCTAAACCATAAACCTCAAACCCTAAACCTTAAACCCTTTAACCCTAAACCATAAACCCTAACCCCTAAACCCTAAACTCTAAATCTTAAACCCTAGACCCTAAACCCTAAACACCAAATACTAAACCCTAAATCTTAAACCCTAATCCCTAAACCATCAACCCTAAACCTTAAATACTAAACCCTAAATCTTAAACCCTCAACCCTAAACCTAAACCCTAAACCCCAAACCCTAAACCCTAAACCCTAGACCATCAACCCTAAACCCTAAACCCTAAATCCTAGACCCTAAACCCTAAACCCTAAACTCTAAACCCTAAATCTTAAACCCTAACCCCTAAACCAAAAACCCTTAACCGAAAACCCTAAATCCTAAACCCTTAACCCTATACCCTAAACCCTAAACCTTAAATCCTAAACCCTTAACCCTAAACTTAAATCCTAAACCCTAACCCTAAACCCTAAACCCTAAACCTAAACCCTAACCCTAACCGTAAACCATAAACCCTAAACCCTAAACCATAACCCTTACCCTAAACCTTAACCCTAACCTTTAACCCTAAACCTAATCCTAAACCCTAAACCCTAAACCCTAACCCTAAACCTTTAACCCTAAACCATAAACCATAACCTCTAAACCCTAGACCCTAAATCCTAAACCCTAGATCCTAAACCCTAAACCCCAAATACTAAACCCTAAATCTAAAACCCTAAACCATCAACACTAAACCCTAACCCTAAACCTTAAACCCTAAACTCTAAACCCTAAACCCTAAAACCTAAACCCTAAACGCTAAACCATAAACTCTAAACCCTAAACCATAAATCCTAAAGCCTAAAACCCTAAAA
>OX451738.1:83538350-83548350 GCA_948472305.1 Vicia faba | reverse complement strand
ACCTTAAACCCTAAACTCTAAACCCTAAACCCTAAACCCTAAACCCTAAACCCTAAACGCTAAACCATAAACTCTAAACCCTAAACCATAAATCCTAAAGCCTAAAACCCTAAAACCCTGAACCCGAAAACCATAAAACCCTAAACCCTAAACCCTAAATATATATCCTATAACCTAAATGAAGGGGTGAAAAACACAAGAAGGGGGTTGAATTGTAAAACTGGAAACTTAAAGCAAATGACAAGATATTTTTATCCTGGTTCGTTTGATCTCAAACTACTCCAGTCCACCCGTCAAGGTGATTTCGCCTCTCTCCAACGAGGTCTTAATTCACTATATTCAACTGAATACAAATCTGCTTTAACAACTGCTAAAGCCTTCTTGATTCAAACCACAATCCGGTTTGTCAAGGCAACACTTTCTTACAAAGGTATAAAGTAATGTGTGTGAATGTTTTCTACAAAACTATATCACAACTGTGATGTTTACACAAATTAAGCTTAGAATACTAGGATGCTAAACACTAATGGAGTATCAGAGTTTGTTGGTTTAGCAAAACTGGTATATGAAGATTATTGATCAGCTTTGTTTCGTGTAGAGAGTTTGGAAGCATTAGCCATAATAATCTTCGAAGCTTGGTTTATATAGCACTTGAGAAGATGAACGTTGAAGCAAATATTCTTGATTCAATGCTAATAACAAGCTTTCCTTTTTGAGCAGATCTTGTCTGGAATGAAGCCGTTGGAATTGATTAGCGTTCAATGCACAGTACCGTTGCTTCTTCAATGCACGTTCTGGCTTGGCTCATTCTGATTCTGCTTCGCTGCTGATGAACTATTGATTCTGTATCAGAGTGTTTACGCGCAGTTCTGTTCATCAAGCTTCAGCATGTGCGTGAGTTGATCATCTGATCTTCACGTTCTGATTCAGCAACTTCTGATGCTGGTGTATCAAATCAAGTTCTGATGCTGAATAAGTGATCTTGCTTATTTTAATCAGCATATCTACAAGTCAGAACATAGTATTTTTAGGCAGCATATAATTCAAACATGAAACATTTAAATACTATATCTTTTCACTTTGTTATCATCAAAACTTAAATATAGGGTACTAGATTCAAACATTGTTCTAACAATCTCCCCCTTTTTGATGATGACAAAAACTAGATATTTTAAATGAAAAATAACGTGAAAAAGGAATCTGGGAAATGTTTCAGAGTTAAGAAGTAAAGAGAAATCAGAGTTTAGGAGATACTCCCCATGAGTTTGTTACTTCCCTTTGATATGCGTGTTCTTCAGGATCAGATCTTTTTCTATCCTTGAGCATCAGATTAAGAGTCTTTGACTTATCAGAGAGCAGAGCTTCAGAGCTTTTCCTGTCAGAGCTTTGCTTCGGATCAGAGTGTTAGGACGATCAGAGCTTCATATATCAGAGCAACATGAGCTTCTACATTTGATCAGATCTTCTAGCTTCTAGTCTTCATTGTGTTCAAGAGCTTCCTTGTGCCTGTAGACTTAAAAACAAAACAGAAAAAACATTTCAAGTAATAGAGTTAGAATGTTTGAGAATTTCTGTCTAGTTAGCCGTTATTGATTTTAAATATCATTCTTGTTCTCCCCCTTTTTGTCAGCAATCAAAAAGTGCTGGTGATGTGCTAAAACGATTTAGATCAGAAAAACAAATTATATAAAAATAGTTCATGATCAGAGCAAAATAGCGTTACAAAACATAGTCAAAACAATACATCAGAAAATGAAGAAAACATAGAGAATGTCATGCATGAAAAAAAATTTTAAGGTTGTGGGGGCATGCGTGAGAACAGGCTTTCCAGCATTGCTTGAATCTTTTCAGAAGTTTCATTCTGCTTCTGAACCATGGTGACAACAGTGTCAATTTTGCTGTCCTGTACGTTCATTCTTGCTTCCATTTTCTGATCATTCTCTTCCATCCGCTGCTGGAGACGTAAGTCATTCAGCCTTAGTTCTTCCAGAGCCTGCCTGTCCAAGGCAGCTTGAGAACTTTCAGCAGGAGGAAGTTTCTCAGAACTTTCGGCTACATCTTCTGCTGGATTCTCTTCCTGAATGGTCTTGTCCGCTGATGGTTGCACCTGTGCAGCTTGCTCTTTCTCAGACCAGGATTCACTGTCCAGAGGGAGCACAACTTCTTGAGGCAGCTGACTCTCAACTTCCTTCAGCAGCTTGCTAAAGTTCTGTTGAGCCTGCTCATAGTTGACGTCCTGCAGCTTGAGTGCTTCAGCACGTACCCATACTCTGAACTGTGACCAGAGCTGATCAGAAGCAGCTGGGTCGATCATCCCCGGACAGACTTGCTTCAACGAAGCAATCCATTGCAGCATACCTGTTTCAAAATTCAAAATACCAGAGCCAACATCTGGTTGCTTTGGTATGGGTATGGCAATTTTGTGTCTAAGGTCAGCAAGACGTTCAAGACTTGTTAAGTCAATGAAAGTTCTGCTGGGGTTTTCAGCGGATTGGTTTTCAGAGGTTGTTTGTTTTGGAGGATGGTTATCAGAATCAGAGGATATTTCTATTGGAGTGGTTGGAGTTTTTGGAGGGGTTGATTCCTCTGATGATGGCAACTGGGGCCTGACAATGGTGGTTCCACATGGCAACTGGATTGCCAGCGGTGAAGGTTGAGGTGAGTGGGGATCAGAATGATGTGGAGAAGGGGTTTCATAGCGGTGAAACTCTGGTTGTGGTGAGGGTGGATTATTTTCTGGTTGAGGAGGTGGAATCTCTGATTGCTCAGGGATCAGAGGTTCTTCTGTGAGAGGTTGTTGTTGTGGTTCTGATTCTGGTTGTTGTTGTATTTCTGGTTCAGGTTGAATTTCTGGTTCAGGTTGTGGAGGAGGAATATTTGGTAGTTCAGAATTTGGTTGAGCAGAAACATGTTCACGCTCAATATCAGCTAGCACTCTATCTAGTGCTGGTGTTGTTGAAACAGTTGGTTGTTTGGTAATTTTGATTCTGGGTCTTCTGAGTAGTAAGGCCTCAGAAGGGTCTTCTGGTATGGTTTCATCAATGGTAGGGATTGGGATGGATATTCTGTGAGATGTTTGAGGAGGGGCAGCAGATGTTGGAATAGTAGATGAAATTGAAATAGGGGCAGCAGATGAATTACCTCGTTTCTTTGGAGTCTGATGAGATGATCCTTCTGCTTTCCTCTTCTTTGTCTTCTTCTGAGTCACTTCAGGCTGGACTTGACTCAAATCTTTGATCTTCAGCTTTGAACCTGCATCTTCTTCCTTGTATGAATCTGGATACTTGAGAAACATATCAGGTTGGGATTCCATTTCAGAAAATCTTGGGAAATTACTCAGAGGCACTCTTCTTCTGGAGATGTCAGCAGTTGAAGAAGCTCTGGGTTCCTTCCTGATATTTTCTATCAGCTTCATCTTTTTCAGGTTCTTAGCGTTCAGTGGTTTTCCAACAGTTGGTTCCATAGTGCCCAGCACTTTAGCTTCGCTCAGATAATCTATCAGATTATTCTCTGTTAGAATATCTGATATGAGTCTCCCAAACTGTATCCAGTCCCTTTTGGTCCTTTCTTCTTCTCTAGTCTCTTTCACACTATTCTTCAGATGGTTGAACAGGAAGTGTGCCAGATTGATCTTCACCCTCTGATCAATAAAGTAGATCAGAAATTGCTGATCCACGTTTATATAATCAGGAGAGCTTGTTGGCTTCCTGTGATTGAAACAGCCCAGAACAATCTTGGCCCATACTCTGCAGTGATCCTTCAGATCCTTAATTTTGCTGCTGGGAAAGCCAAGAGTGAAAATGCAGTTTGCTACCACACCTATATCAGGGCATCTGTCAGCCATGTCCACACAACGGACTCCACCACCACTTTGACCAATTAACCTAGCAATGAGGTCTTCAGAAATTATTATCTTCTTTCCCATGACAGAAGAGATGACTAGATGTTTATGAATCTTGGCGTGAATCCAAAATTCCTTGACAAGCTCTGGGAAAGTTGGTCCAACCAACCTATCGAAATACCTCTCCCACTTTTGAGCCTTGATTTCATCAGTTAGGTCAAATCCATTTTCCTTCAAACTTTCGAAATCGACGATTAACTCAGAGAGAACCTCAAGATTCTTTACCGGTGTGAGAAGAGTTCTGGTAGGCACCTGATATTGCTCAGAAGTTTCTTTCTTCTGATTCCCTGCAGAAATGCTGGAGGATGCCATTGTTCTCACACAACAGAGATTTTAGAAAAAGGTTTTGAAGGAGATAAACTCAGAAATATGCAGAAAAAGTTTCAGAGATTATGAGAAAGCGTAAGGAATAAGAATGAAGAATAATGTGCTTAAATAGGTTTTCAAAAATTATTTTGAAAAATTAAACGTTTTTTAAGAGAGAGAGAAAAAAAATAATGATTGCCATTAACAAGCGTGATTACTTTGCATTAAATGCTTGCTGATTTTGGGGGATTTGAGAAAGATACTTAAAAACGGTTACCAGACATGTGTCTCAATGCACCCAATCAGCGCTTTCCTTTCTCAGAAGCGTGCACGCGTTCTGCTTCAGGGATTTGCTGATGATTGGATGACACTTGTTTGATGTAGTGATCAGCACGTCTGTATTTGAGATTAGACTCTCAGATCTTTAGACTTGCATCTGATACAATCTGCATGTTCTATCTTTCTGAAAGGAGATTGATCAGAAGTTCACAGAAATATAATTACATTCTGAAGATAAATACATGGAATTAAAACATTTTCATTCTGGGCATACTTTCATGCTGAGATGTTTCAGAATGAAATTAAACCTATCTTCTGAAAGGGGTTTAGTAAAGATATCAGCCCATTGATGGTCTGTATCTATAAATTTCAAGTTTAAAATACCTTTCTGAATATAGTCCCTAATGAAATGATGTTTTATTTCTATATGCTTAGCTCTAGAATGTAAAATAGGATTCTTACTTAAGCAAATAGCAGAAGTATTATCACAAAGAATAGGAATGTTACTCTCAAAAATCTGGAAGTCTTCAAGCTGACTTTTCATCCAGAGCATCTGTGTGCTACATCCAGCTGCTGCTATGTACTCAGCTTCTGCTGTTGACAGAGCAATTGTTGATTGCCTTTTGCTGGACCACGAGATCAGATTTTCTCCCAGAAACTGGCAGCTTCCAGAAGTACTTTTACGTTCCACTCTGTCTCCAGCAAAATCAGCATCACAGTAGCCTACTAAGCTGTAATCACTAGATTTTCTATAAAACAAACCCAGATTAGTAGTACCTTTCAGATACTTGAAAATTCGCTTAACAGCTGTTAAGTGAGATTCTCTAGGATCTGATTGGAATCTAGCACAAATACATACGCTGAATAAAATATCAGGTCTTGAAGCAGTCAGATAAAGGAGAGAACCAATCATACCTCTGTAGACTTTCTGTTCTACGCTTTTGCTTACCTCTTCTCTTTCCAGAATGCACGTGGGATGCATTGGAATCTTTGATGGCTTACATTCTGAGAGGTCAAATTTCTTCAGAAGATCTCTGATGTATTTGCTCTGATGAATGTAAGTTCCCTCTGGAGTTTGATTAATCTGAATTCCTAGAAAGAACTTCAGTTCCCCCATGAGGCTCATCTCAAATTCTGCCTGCATACACTTAGCAAATTTTCTTCCAAGAGAAGGATTAGTAGAACCAAAAATAATATCATCAACATAAATTTGACAGACTAAAATGTCACTCTTAACTGTTTTACAGAATAGAGTAGTGTCCACTTTCCCTCTGGTGAATTCATTTTCAAGCAGAAAGTTACTTAGCCTTTCATACCAAGCTCTGGGAGCTTGTTTCAGACCATACAGTGACTTTTTCAGTTTGAAAACATGTTCTGGATGTTTTGTATTTTCAAAACCTGGGGGTTGGTGAACATAGACTTCTTCTTCTATATAACCATTTAAGAATGCACTCTTGACATCCATCTGATACAGAGTGATGCCTCTATTTACAGCAAATGAAATTAAAAGTCTGATAGATTCTAACCTGGCGACTGGGGCAAAGGTTTCTGTATAGTCTATCCCCTCTTGCTGACTATAACCTTGTGCAACCAGTCGTGCCTTGTTTCTGACGACTTCACCTTGTTCATTGAGCTTGTTTCTGAACACCCATCTTGTTCCAATGACGTTGAATCCTTTTGGTATGGGAACGAGATCCCATACGTCGTTTCTGGTGAATTGATTCAGCTCTTCTTGCATTGCCAGAATCCAGTCATTGTCCAGAAGTGCTTCATCAATAGAAGAAGGCTCAATCAGAGACACAAGTCCCATAAGAGTTTCTTCAGAGTTTCTGAAGCTTGCTCTTGTTCTGATTGGATCTTCCTTTCTTCCTAGAATAGTCTCTTCTGGGTGATCCAAACTGCTTCTGGGTACTCTCTTCTGAGGTTGATCAGCAGCAGTTGTAGGATTTCTAGCATTGCTTCTTTCAGACGTTGAAGGAATGTCTGTGTTGAGAGCTTCTGATGACTTGTCTTCAGAACCTGCAAATTCAATTTCTATACCTGCAAGATTTTCATTCTGCTTTGACTTTTCAGAGTCAAGCTTGTCATCAAAACGAACACTGATTGATTCTTCCACAATCTGTGTTTCTGTATTGTATACTCTCTACCCTCTTGAGCGTTCAGAGTATCCTAACATAATACACTTCTGTGCCTTAGAATCAAACTTGTTCAAATAATTCTTGGTATTTAACATATAGCAAGTACATCCAAATGGATGAAAATACGAAATGTTGGGCTTTCTGTTCTTCCACAATTCATATGGAGTCTTTTCCAGAATAGGTCTTATTGAGATTCTATTCTGAATGTAGCACGCTGTGTTTATTGCCTCTGCCCAGAAAGTCTTAGCAACGTTTGTCTCGTTGATCATGGTTCTGGCCATTTCTTGCAATGTTCTGTTCTTTCGTTCTACAACTCCATTTTGTTGGGGAGTTCTAGGACAAGAGAAATCATGCAGAATGCCTTTGTCATTAAAGAATGACTCAAAATCTTTATTTTCAAATTCTCCACCATGATCACTTCTGACTTTAACGATTCTAAGATCTTTTTCATTCTGAACTTGGTTACAGAAGGTAACAAACACAGAGTGTGACTCGTCCTTGTGTCTTAAGAACTTTACCCATGTCCATCTGCTATAGTCATCTACGATTACTAACCCATACTTCTTGCCACTGACAGAAGCAGTCTTAACTGGTCCAAATAAGTCAATGTGCAGAAGTTCTAATGGCTTAGAGGTAGAAACAACATTTTTGGATTTTAAAAGATGGTTTTGCAAATTTGCCTTTCTGACATGCTTCACACAGAGCATCTGAATTGAACTTCAAATTTGGAAGTCCTCTGACCAGATTGAGTTTGTTAATCTGAGATATTCTTCTCATACTAACATGCCCCAATCTTCTGTGCCAGATCCACTGCTCGTTGTTAACAGACAGAAGACATTTTACGTTCTGACTCTTTAGTTCATAAAGTTTGATTTTGTAAATGTTGTTTTTCCTCTTACCATTAAATAGGATAGTCCCATCTTTCTGACTAACAGCTTTACATGATTTTTGATTAAAGATTATATCATAACCGTTATCACTTAATTGACTTATGGACAACAGGTTATGCATCAATCCATCTACAAGCAGAACATTATTAATAGAGGGAAGATTTCCGTTACCTACAGTTCCAGAGCCAATAATCTTTCCCCTCTGATTGCCTCCAAAGCCAACGTGGCCTCCAGGCTTAAGTTCCAGGCTTTGGAACATATGCCTTCTTCCCGTCATGTGTCGTGAGCAGCCAGAGTCCAGGTACCATGACTGGTGTTTCTGACTTGCTGCTAAAGATATCTGCAACATGTATTATTTTATCCTTAGGTACCCAGATCTTCTTGGGTCCTGATTTGTTAGTTTTACCAAAACTCTGGTTGAATTTTGGTTTCACAAAGTGATTACTACTAGTATATTTGATGTCATGTGTGTGACCATACACAAAGTGTGAATTTAGAGGAGTGGGTTTAATAATTAAATCCATGACATTTTTAGGTGTAGGAACCTTACCTAGGTATCCTATTCCTTTCCTGCCGTTTCTGCTAACTCCATAGATCATTGAAGCCATTCTGCTTCTATCTATGCTTTTAGCAAGGAACTTCTGGAAACTATGATCATACTCCTTGATGATCTCATCAGCGTTGCTGGGAGTTTCAGAAATTGGTTCATTCTGAGAGTTTTGTAAAGAGTTTTCTAATTTTAAAATTTTATCTCTCAGCTAAGAGTTTTCCAATTTGAGACTCTCAGACTTGTTAGAGTCAGATTCAAGAGTCCTTTTCAGGTCTCTGAATTTAGCTCTAATCTGCTGATAACGTTCCAGAATTTCATTGAGGCTTTCAGCAAGTTCAGCCTTTGTAAAATTAACAGCGAAGTTAGGGAATACCTCTTCTGTGTCTGATTCTGAGTCTGAGTCAGAAGCTTCACTGTCATCTGGAATGTTAGCCATGAGCGCTATGTTCGCCCTTTCATCATCTGATTCTGAGTCAGCTTCAGACGAGTCAGAGTCATCCCATGTGGCCATGAGACTTTTCTTCTTCTCTCTTCCAAACTTCTTTTTGGGCTTTTCCCTCTGAAGCTTTGGACAGTCACTCTTGTAGTGTCCTTGCTCATTGCACTCGTAGCAGATGATGTCCTTTGTATTTGGCTTCTTGCTACCAGAGGAGCCTTCAGATCTTCTGTATCCAGAGGAAGAATCTGTCCTTCTGTATCTGGAAGAAGACTCGTTCTGATCAGATCTTCTGGGATTCCTGAACTTCCTTTGTCTTTGCTTCCACAGTTGATTTACTCTTCTGGAGAGAAGGGAAAGCTCGTCTTCTTCTGATGAGGATCCATCAGATGTTTCTTCAACTGCCTGCAAAACTTTAGATTCAGATTTTCTGTTAGATTTTAAAGCTATAGGCTTACCTTGCTTCTGAGGCTCGTCAGCTTCTAGCTCTATCTCATGACTTCTGAGGGAGCTTATAAGTTCCTCCAGAGTGATTTTGTTGAGATCCTTCGCTAGCTTCAGAGCAGTAACCATAGGCCTCCACTGCTTTGGTAAACTTCTGATTATCTTCTTGACATGATCAGCAGTAGAGTATCCTTTGTCCAGAACTTTGAGACCAGCTACCAGAATCTGGAATCTAGAGAACATAGCTTCAATGGATTCAGATTCTTCCATTTTAAACGCCTCATACTTCTGAATGAGCGCCAGAGCTTTTGTTTCTTTGACTTGAACGTTGCCCTCATGCGTCATTCTGAGAGAATCAAAGATGTTCTTAGCTGTGTCTCTGTTGGAGATCTTCTCATACTCAGTATATGAGATGGCACTGAGGAGGATGGTTCTGGCCTTATGATGATTCTTGAAATCACGCTTTTGTTGATCAGTCATTGATTTTCTTTCAATCTTCTGACCAGTTGCATTCACAGGGTGCGTGTATCCATCTGTCACCATATCCCACAGATCAGCATCATGTGCTAGAAAGAAGCTTTCAATTCTGTCTTTCCAGTAATCAAAGTTTTCTCCATCAAAGACTGGAGGTTTGCCGCTGAATCTGTCTCTATCCTCATTGTTGTCATTGCTGAAATGAGAGCTGTTTCCTGCCATTGTGTTTTTCTGACGCTGGATCTTGTACTGACACGGTTAAGTGTTTTAGCTCAGAACCAGGCGCTCTGATGCCAATTGAAGGGGTGAAAAACACAAGAAGGGGGGGTTGAATTGTAAAACTGGAAACTTAAAGCAAATGACAAGATATTTTTATCCTGGTTCGTTTGATCTCAAACTACTCCAGTCCACCCGTCAAGGTGATTTCGCCTCTCTCCAACGAGGTCTTAATTCACTATATTCAACTGAATACAAATCTGCTTTAACAACTGCTAAAGCCTTCTTGATTCAAACCACAATCCGGTTTGTCAAGGCAACACTTTCTTACAAAGGTATAAAGTAATGTGTGTGAATGTTTTCTAC